>ML677377.1:33138129-33286337 GCA_007922305.1 Dermatemys mawii
CAAAGTTGAGGGGACATTCCCCTAAATGCCCTATATTTATAGCAATGGGCTTTACCTGAGCAGCTCCACTGATCACAACTGGAGTAATACAGCATGGAGAGAGAGTTGCTCAGGTAGGCTACTCCCAAAACATTTAGGAGAGTGAAATAGGGATTAAAATAACTCTTTCCCTTGCAGAAATAGTCGGTGAACAAGTTATTATGATACTCATTGAAAAGAGAAATGCCTTTCTCTTTGGCTGGAGTCCACCTTCCTTTTGGCATGGGAAATCCCCAGCACAAGGCTTCACACTGAATATATTGAAACTGCACAGAGAATGAAGATAATGCAACAAGGTTATTAAGCCTAGCACTGCCAAGAAGTCCGGAGAAAGACGGGAAGCAGGTGGCTGTGTGAGGCAAAGAGCTTACACGGATCTTGGCAATTAGGAATTCTTCCTGACGAGTCCATTTTTGGAGTCTCTGTCAGTGGTTTCCATGCCACCCTCCTCAACAAACTCAGGAGGACACAGGTACCAGCCACAGCTTTAGTCCCTGAACAAGGGCTCAAAGCCTGTGCCTTCCCCAGGCCCACCTACAGCTGGCCATTAAGTTCTGTCTTTTTGCCACTTTTCCAATAACAACAACAAGAAGGCAGAGTTACATGGCTATTGGGAAACCTCCTTTTACTGCACCCATGAGATTTGTAGATACAAAAGCATGCATTTGTGCATGCAAACAGGCACTGATTTGCACAATTACCTGTTCTTGTTCAACTTCAGAGGCCGTTTTGGAAACTGGCCCTTAAAATGAAGCCATCTTTGAGTTATTCACAGGAGGAAAAAAGTCTGAACAATCTTTGATAGAAGAAACATTAGTTTCATGCGCAGGTAACTGAAAACTACTTTGCATTATCAAAATTCCCAGAAAATACTTGCTTCTGGACTGAAAACAAGCATTTTCAACCCATTAGGCAGATATGAGGAAACTTATTAACTAATGAAAATGGAGTCTTCAAATGAAAATGCCCCCTCAATCAGAGCCAAAGCATTGCTAGCATAACCCTATAACTCTGCATAATGGTATCTTGTCATAATACCAGGTGAAGTAATACAACATTCACAAAATACTACTGCTGGAATATATTATCTCATCAGAACATGATGATAACATTAAAATGCCTGGAGTTAAGATTGATAAGATTACCATATCACAGTGTACATTGTCAGACTCTTCTCACTCGATGCATTGACATGCTGTTACATAGAAATTATAGATAATTTAGCAATGATAAAAAAAATAGTAAAACTGCATTGCAGAGCAAACAGAAATGTCAGAGTGAGCTTGACGATGGAAAACAGGCATTCAAATGCAGTGTCATTCGGGGTGATGAGATTTGCACCCTCAGAGACAATTAAGTCTCCTCACCTTAATCATTTATCTGAGGAATGTACTGCTCCAAATCACAGCAACAGACATGGAGAGACATTTTTCAAAACTAGCCACCTATACTACAAATTCCCGTACAACTCATGTCTTCTACAATTACTCGTAAACTCTTTGGAAAAGGAACATCTTTTTGTTCTGCGTATGTATAGTGCCTAGCACAAGGGATTCTGGTCCATGACTGGGATGCCTGGGCACTATGGAAATGCAAATAATAATAAATAATATTAAGAATTTGCAATCCAATATGAATAGAAATTTGCATGTGCCAAAGGGCACTAATGCATGAAATTCTCAGTTCGCATGAACAGATGCTGACTTTACTTACATATGACGTGTAGGCAGCCGGTTTTGCAAATTTGGCTGTGTCACCTCAACTACTGTTGTTTATTTAGAACCAACAATTTGCTTGGTGTAGAAGACGCACAGTCAAAAACACAATCATTACCTCAAATTGCGTACACTCTAAAAGAAAGATACACAAGAAGACAGCATGCACTGGGAAAAGCACACATGAGGATACAGACTGTTATCCATTCCTCCCCTCTTATAATTAAAATATGGACATTGGAATTAGGCTCTGAGGAGGAATATAAGGTGATGTCCTAGTTAATTGGAATTGGGAGGGCATTCATTCCATGAATAGCAGACAGTATGGGATAGGAGTGAAGTAGTTCGCATTTGGAAATGTATCCAACACTTGCAACTGTGAGTTTTATCAGATATTTTCCGTTTTTCATAAAAAATGGATTGTGGTACCTGAAAATAAAATCAGGCTCTCCAACTGTGGCCACAATATTTCACATCTAAGTTTTTGTGTATGCAAAAATTCAGATCTGTATGTGCAAACTGGGTTTAATGTAATTCGCCAGTTTATGTCAATACATCCAATTTGCACCTTCAGATCTGACATCTCTGTGTGCAAAAAATTAGATGTGAAAAATTGCAGGCACTATTTTAAAAGCCGGGATGAGGCCTTAGATGTGTTAAGCCTATTGAATAGAGAATAGCACAAGAGGCCATCTCATATGAAAACTTGCTGTGTGCCTCTCCCATGTTCTCTAATTTGCAAGAGTTTCTTACAGTAGAACTATTCTTCCTGAGATATTTTCCTTGAAGACAAATATGTATATAGTGACATTTTCTCCCTTTTATTACATAATGACTTGCAAGAATTTCCATCACACAGAGGACAGTAGCATTTGGCCTCTAGATAATACTTAGTCCTGCCATGAGTGCAGGGGACTGGACTAGATGACCTCTCGAGGTCCCTTTCAGTCCTATGATTCTATGATTTCAAATGCACAGTGAATAAATGTTGTGAACATTCAGTAGACATATGAAAAGTACACCCTCACAGTAGCATGCTACTCAGAGGTCTTGCAAAGATATGAATAGATTTAGATTAAAACAAATATATTGTCCCACCATTGTAGTTCCCCATTATTATATTATATAAAAAAAACTCTCATAGAAACATTTTGGAAATATTCTACAATAGCTATGAGGAAAGAAAAAATGGAAAAATATAGAAGAACCCCAGACAGGAAGTCAGGGTACTTGAGTTCTGTTTGTCACTATGCTGTTTTGTGGGTGACTTTGTCAAGTATAGACTTTAATCTCTCTGTGACTTAGTTTCCTCATTTGTAGATGATAGTAATGCACATGCAAATTGTTTATCTCACAGTAATGTTGTGAGATTTAATTCCTTAATATTTGTAAAGCACTCTCAGATCTCCAAATTACAAGCAATATATAAATTCAAGGTATTATTATTACATATTCTAAACATCAAAATACCTTTGGGAATTCAGTAATTTTCTGTCCTCTCCCACCGTTAAATTGCCCATTTTATTTAAAAGAAAACAAATATTGGCTGACATTGTATAAAATCAAGAGGAAACAATTGAGGCAAAGAAAACAGAAGAGTGTAATTTTACATGCACAGACAATAAGAGAGGGGAAAGCAACAATAACAAAGAACAACACAAAGGCAAATCTGTACTCAGAATCCTCAAGCTAAAATTGAGCCTATCTATAAAATAGTTCTAAGCATTCTATTTGCAGTCACCTCTGAAATGCTGCATTATTTAATTACTACTCCCCCTCCACTCCTCCCATTTATGGCCTAACCAGTAGCTCTCAGGCAGACCAACCTCCCACTGGTTCCAAGTTTTGCTAATTTCGGAGGCAGATTTCCTTTCAGAACTTCAGAGTCTACCATTTAATGTGGGCACTGCCACAATGCAATCCTTATACTCTTCCCAAGTAGTAACAACTCAGATGCAAGTTGTGCAGAAATTTTACCAGCAGAGAAATAAATATGCAAAGACAAAGCAAAAGAATAAACAGGTGACAAAGAACCCTGCCTATTGTAGAATGTCAATATTATTAGGGGACTAAGCCAATTCTACAAAGCCAAGTTGTAGGCCAGGTCTACAATTCAGACCTATATCAGTATAACTACTTCATTTTGGAGTGTGAAAAACACCCCTGAGCAACACAGATATATCGACCTAACCCCCAGTGTAGATAGTGCTATGTTGATGGGAAATCTCCCGTCGATATAGCTACCACCTCTCAGGGAGGTGAATTAATTACACAAATGAAAGAAGCTCTTCTGTTGGCATTGGAGCCTATTCACTTAAGTGCTAACGCGGCATAGCTGCATCTATGCAACTGTACTGGTACAGTGTTTTAAATGTAGACCTGCCCTGAGTAATATTCCCCAGAATGGGTTCACTTCCCTCACTCACACCTAGTTCTTCATTTGGAAGCGTGTACGAACAGCAATACTAAATACACTGGGCTCTCGCTATAGCCCGCATCGCTATAGCGCAGATTCACATATAGCACGGTTGTGGCAATGGATCCCAAATTTAAATATTTAAACTGGGATCTGTGGCAACGCGTCCCCCGCGTTAACGTGGGACCGCGCATGGATCCCGAACCTCAGGCTATAGCGAGGATCCAGTGTATCTGGAACAAGACTGTACAACCCTTACTCATGTTGGTGAGCACTTATTCACAAGAGTAGGCTGAGGTCAATGGCACTATGTTACTAATTGTGAACATACGGTGCCCACGAAAGTGAGCATGGGTTGCACAATCAAATCCATGAGCCAACAACTCTTCTACTGAGTGCAGTGTCATTTTCAGATGATGAGATCTTCTGTTTAAAAAACTTTGCCCAGCTTGGTAGGATGGAGTTTAGTCTTAATCACAAAGCAGTCAGTCTCTTGTGGCTTCCCTGTTTTGTTGGCCCATTATCCCATAGTAATATGGCAACTCCTGAGTAGACACTGGCAGCAACACCATCCACCAGCTCCAGCCCTTCCTGTAAAATTACCTGACTGGGCAGAAATCCATGGATTGATATTTGCTTCCAGCAGCTTTAGGCCATGTTCTTGCGTAGGGAACCCACAAGAACCATAAAGCTGTCACTAGGTAGTATGGTGGTGGCAGTCCTCTATGCTGCCCCAGGATCATGATTCAGTTCTCAAAGTACCAGGCTCCCAGTCACTGGATGGGTAGAGACCTGATGCCCAGCCTGACCGAGACTGTTCGGTTGAGGGGCTCTGAGGCGGGGAGGAGGAGAGGCGGGAGCTGAGTGGGCGGGGCGGGAGCTCGGGGGGAGGGGGAGCGGAGAGGGCGGGGCGGGAGCTGGGGGCGGCGGTTGAGGGGCTCTGAGGCAGGCAGGAGGAGAGGCGGGAGCTGGGTGGGCGGGGCCGTGGCGGGAGCTCGGGGCGGGGCTGAGAGGCGCTGTGGCTGGGAGAGGGCGGGGCGCTGAGGGGCGGGGCGGAGGAGCCGGCCCGGGTGCTCTTCTCTCCCTCGCGGCGGCGCTGCCGGGCCCGGCTAGCCTGGAGCCTGCGCACTGCGCCTCCCGCTCTTCCCCGGGCTCTGCCGGCAGCGGTTCGTGCACTAGCTGAAGATGGCGGAGGGTGGCGGCTCGTCGCTGAAGGGGCTGCGGGAGCAGATGGGTGAGAGCTGGCGGGGCAGTTCGCGGCCCGGGGCTCTGGCTGTAGCCGGGGAAGGGTGAGAGGGGAGCGGGCCCGGGCTGGTCTGTGCAGCCGGCGCCGCGGGGAGGAGGAGAGGAAGTCCCCTCTGATGCTGTGGGGCAGCGGCCCTCGGGCGGGCTCCTCTCTGCCTCCCCTCCCCCGCCCCGAGCAGGGAGCCGGGGCCGCGATCCCAGCCCCCTGCTGAGCTCTGGGGCGAATGGGGGGGCAGTGGACTTCGGGGAGATCGTGTCTGTCCCCCCGTTCCGCTCATTGGTCCGAGCCCCACACCCTGTCCCAGGCTGACTCCCCTTCTCCCATAACAGGGCCCTCTTGTGGCTTCCCCACTCTCCCCATTAGCCTGTACTGCCCTTCCGCCATCCTGCCTGTGATCTCCCCGTGCCCCCTTCCGTTCTCTGTGCTGCAGGGCTGGCTTTGCAATGGGAAAGGGATTTTGGAACAGAAATGCGGAGCTTCTGTTGAATCTCTGACAGCTTTAAAATCCCAGGCCTTCCTGCGTCAGGGTTTTATCTTCAAAATATTTCTTGAGTGGAGTAGGAAACGCAAGTTCCCTCCCCTCCTTCCTCCAATGCATAGATGTTGCATTAATATGCAGAGTCTGATTTACATTTAATAAAAATCCTACTCTGCCTTACACTCACCTTGATTTGCCAATAAAACTGTAGCACGTAATTTTCCTACAAGGCTTTAGCTGCTGATTTGAGATGTCTGCAACACATAGACAGGAATGAGTGCCACTTGAGGACTTCATCTGAAAATCAATTGTCTGCCTTTTGTGATCCCTTGAAAGTCCAAACTGTTATTTCTTTAATCTTGTCTCAATTTTCTAGATTTTTGTAGACTGCTCACCACAGTTGGCATGCCCAGTGTCTGCTGCAATATCTTGCAAAGGATGATGTGACAGTCTGAATGCTTCCTAATCAAATTCTTAATGATGCTTTAACACTTTTTTGGAATTAAGATACCAGTAAAGGCTATACATATTTAAATTTAGTTTGTTAGAAAGTGCTTTGGTTCTTTTCTGTTTGAGACTTTATGTATATTAGGGTCCTTGTTAATCTATTTTGTGTTCTGTGTACAGTGAGTGTTATGCTTGGCCAGGTGCATGTGTGCACACAATAGATTTGTGGGTGTGTCAGTACAGATTAAAACATTTTGATTATTCCAGACTAAGCATAATGAAGAGACTAAAGGAAAAGAAAGGGTTATGATCTCTGGTTTGATGTAAAACTTAACTAACTTAGACTGTGTGCAAACTTATTTTGTCAGTGTTTAAAGTTATCAGTCTGTTTTTGTGACTGATTTCTTTATGTACCAGTGTAATTACTGATGTAAGAGTCCTGGTGACTCTTACAAATTGGTCTTAAGGTCTTGAGTCGTCAACTTGGTTCTGGAAGTCTTTCTTCCTCCTTTGATGCAGAAGTCAGATACAGACTATCTGTGTGTGTGTGTTGATTCTCCTTTCCAGTTTTTAAGAAGAATTTAGTGCTTGTGAAACACATCTATTTGATAAAGGACATGAGACTCAAGACCTGTATGTCCACAGACTAAAGAGAGCACAGGTAATAGTAACACAGTTTCACCAGAATAGCTCAATCCTGACTAAAAGGGATCTTAACTAAGAGTGGAAGGGTCATTTTATTTTATGAGCTCACTTTGCTCTTGTTCTCTCTGCTGAAATTACTGATTTTTATGACATTTGTGAGATGGACACTCATCTAATGGAAACTAGACTGGAGACTATCAAATTCTTCCAGAGACCACCAAGCAGATGGTATCCACTCTTGTTAACAGCTGTCTTGCACTAGATGTAGGTAACCAGAATAGAAGGGTTCCTAGAGCAATCCAGCCTCACCTCCCTTTCAAAAGTGAAGATCATGTTTTTAAAAAATAAAAATAAAAAGTGACGCTAAAAATGACAGGGCTTGAAAAATCATCTTCCTTTCTTTCCCCATAGGAGATAAAAATTGATAACTAAAACATTGTAGTACTTTGGCTACAAAGATAACTAACATGAATTAATGTAATGATGTGTTTTTTGAGTCTGCAAACGGAAAAGGCCATATTGGAATTGTCTAAGTGGCCAGAGAGCGATATTTCCAAGGGTCAGTTCCAGAGCCTAAATCCAGGAGGCAGTGGGAAGCAGTGAAATTGATGAGAATCATGGTACTTCATTTCTGCTCTTTGACAAAGTTGTGAGCTGCAATCAAGTCTCTCACACAAGCTATTTGCAGATGAGGACTGAAAAAAAGGAGGCTGTAGGAGCAACAGAGTAATGAAAGCCCTTTTGCCCTATCCCCGTTGCCAATGCCAGCATTTGTACAGCAACAAAGAGGCTCTCAAGAGGCTCATTGATTGTTGGAGGGCTGGAGGATGCAGGAATGTAACTTTCTGCCTTCCAACAGACAAAGGGTTGAGGGGAGCTATAGACTTACCAAATACCTGGTAGTCAGTTGCTAATATGCAGTATGGACAGCATCCTGCCAAGAAGCCAAAGACCCTCCTGTTTCCTAGTAGCTGGAGGGGGAGTCTGGATTTCTTTGCGGAACATTTACCCTGGGCCTTACTAGCTTCCTCTTCCATGTCTCCAGTCTTTCATAGCAATCTCTGGATGTAGGTTTAGTCTTCTGGCTGGGAGAAGTCTGGTCACTGTTTCAAGTTCTGAAAATTGGTATCGTGGGGTTCTGCTGCTCTTATTTCTCAGTAGCTTCCTTATCACATTTGCTAAGTTTAAAGTAAAGAGATGGGTTTTTCTCATTCTCAACCATGCCTATTCAATCTCAGGGAAAGTATACTTTTCTTCCTGCATCACATGTAATAAAGAGGTCATGCAGGCCAAAGCATGCCCTTAATGCAGTTCTGCAAATCCATTGTGTTCAAGTTCTTTCATCTGTCCAACTTTATTGCCTTCAGCCAGACAGAATGAGAGCAGAATTTGGTCCTGCAAATAGAATTTGGTTAACACTTCCGTGAATGATGCATGCCCAGGGTATGTATTAAACCTAGATCTAAAATACGATTTTATGCTCATAAACAACTGCATATAAATGGCACCATCTAACTCCATTGAAAATATCCAGAGATCAGATCAAAGTTATATCACCATAATAAGAGGCTAAAAGGGGTTTACAGAAT
Source organism: Dermatemys mawii (assembly GCA_007922305.1). NCBI lineage: Eukaryota > Metazoa > Chordata > Testudines > Dermatemydidae > Dermatemys > Dermatemys mawii. Next base: position 33,146,705 of record ML677377.1, read on the forward strand.
TAAAATATCAGTAGCCACTGTTGAGCCCATACAGATTTGAGAGAGGGTGGTCTGTTGCTTTCTGTGGTTTGCTCAGAAGACATTTACTTCTTGAGTAATATGCTAATCAGATTCATGTATGAATTTATAATAGGCTGCTTTTGCCTTTTAGTCTATTAGAGTCATGAAATGCTTTATCTTGACTGTTGCGATCTTGCTGGCAGCTGGCTGTTACATTGCAAGAACTTGGCACTTCTGCTTCATTGGAAGAGATCCCTCCGTGATGTATATCAGATCATTGTGTGAATGGGTATTTAAAAAATACCGAACAACAACAGTTTAAGTGCCAAATCCTACTTTTTTCAGGTATCTGTATGCTCAAGTGGGAAATCTTTGCAAATTTGAGTTAGGACAGCAGCATGGTGCCTTCTTCGTGTGAATATATTTTGACAGATCTGCTGTGGGCATAGTTTCTATCTCTTGGCTAGTCAAGACCCATATAATCAGAGCTTATAGCCATTAAAAAAATTAGTAAATTCATTCAGTATTTAACCCATACATTTGTTCCATGTGGCTCTCTAATAAAAAATGTGAGGTTCTAATCAGAAAAGTTACTGAATAAAAATAGCAACATATTTAACAGATAAGCTCGATTTGTGTATTCAGTTATCTCTTTGTTAGTGACACAAAAATCAAGTTTATTCCCCTCCCCCCCTCATTACTGTACCACGGCGGAATGAGCACAGTTGGAGAATGAGGTGGCTTCTGTTGCTTCTTACCTATCAACAGATTTGCTAACCAGGGTCCTGATCCTGCAGGCTGTTCTACATGACTGGATCCTCCATAGAATTCCACTGACTTCTATGTGAGTGCAGGAAGGTCTACACCAGCATGGAACACTTTACAGGCTTGGGGCCTCTGTTCAAATTACAAGGTGAAATTATCTGTCCAGCCCCACTGAAGGGAATTAGTTATACCTTTGTAGCTCCAGTTAACCAGCAAATTTTTGTTACTATTGCAGATGTGAGAAAGAAAGAGACCCCATCTTGACTTTGATCTTCAGTTTAATTTGCAATGTGGCTAGTTTAAAAAAATGCTTTGAACAAATTTGTTTAGGAATCACTGACATAAATATTTAGATTCACAATGTCACTTTTACATAATCCTTTTTCATACTAGAACTGTACTTCAGAAGCACAGAATGATGGCTTTGTGTCTACCATTTGCCTGGTTTTGTCAGTCTACCTCAGAACAAATTTCCTAGTAGTTATAGTGCAGATAATTATAACTGTGATTTGCACTGTGTGAAGGATGTACAACTAGTCTTAAAATTGCAGTGCGCAGATAGGTAGTCCAGAACACTCAAAGCTACCAAATTATTGATTTGACCCCAATTCTCAGATCTTATTTATGATTTCCAGCTGGGTTTGAAAAATTTACTGGCATGGAAACAAGTCAGAGGTATATACAAAAGAGAAGGAGGTACTGGTGAATTCCAAGGACAGTGGTCTGGTGAGCTGTTCAAATACGCAAATGAAAAGTGGAAGGATGATGGGATTTGTACCTGGGTTCTGTCTGAGGCTGTGGGCTCTATTTTACAGATCAATCCCTGGTTATTAGGCATTTGATAAATTAATCTCCACATAGTCTGCTGCTGCTTGAAGAGGGAAGGAGATACTTCTATTTTTGTATTGTCCAGAGCCTTCTGGCTTCTGCAGAGCAGTGAGGCAATGTCTCCAAAACTTTCTCTGTGCCCCTCTCTGCGATCTCCTCTAGCTCGCCCCTCCGTCAGCCTCCTGCTGGTGATATTCAAGGCTCCATTTTTTCCCTCGCACTAACTCCAGTGCCTGTCTCTGCATCTTGTGCCCTCTGAAACTTACATAAAATGGGAAGTATAGGATCAAGATTTGATCCATCTCTGATTAAAAAGGTAACATCAATAGACCACAGTGTTAGATTTGTAGACCATAGTCTTGCATGTCATGTAGTAAAAGCACAGGACTGGAAATTACTACCTGTGTATCCTGTTCTTATCTCTCCTACTCTGGTAATGTGACTAGGTGGGTCACTAGTCTTTCTTAGCGCATCCATCATTGAAATACAAATTGTATAGCAAATGTTTACGAATGGGATCTGAGAATTTGGAAGATAAGTTTTAGGATATATATTGTATATGTACAGTAATATTCCTTAGCAGTCAATATTACAGTGATATCCCTGATTGCTTAATTTTTAAAAATGTGCATTTGATTAATCAGAAAGGCATTTAAAACACGTGGCAAAATTCCTATTGGGTAAAATACTGAGAATGTAGCTCAGATACAGAGTGTTCCATCTAAGGTCAAAATTTATAAAGTATGCCCTCAGAATTGGGTCCAAAAGCACTTAGATTAAAATTACTCAAAGTTTTCCATTTCAGGTTTTTCTGTAATTTAGCACATCTGTCACCATAGTATCTATTGATGGGCAGTTTCTGCCATTGATTTCAGTGTGAGCTGCACACAGAATGAACCTTCTAGCTAAATCTGCACCTTGCAGGCCATACTCCACCCACTTTTGTAAGAGTATTAGTAAATTGCTGATTTGGAGATCTGTACTCCTAGGAGGTAGGGAAAACACTAACAGCTTGTGAACTGTGTACAGATTGCTGTAAGCCCATCAGTTGCTTAATTGAGTATAAGTTTCAGAAATGCACAGGGTAGAATTTAGCAGTGTCTGCCCAGAGTTTAGATCACTTAACTATCTTTTAAATAGGGCTTATTTAAATAGCAAATAGAAAGCTTTCCCCTCAATTGCTCGAAATTATGAAAGGCTATTTATTTTGCCTGACCAAAAAATAGTTTCAAAGTGACAGAATTCATAGCATTCTACCACAGCTGAGTATAAATAAAAATAAAGGCTTAAAATAGCTCATCAGTGACAAGTGAAAATATTAACAATGTTTAAATCTTAATTTTGTTTTTTCTTTAACTGATCTTCTCAAAACCACTCTGCCTTTTACATTAAGGTTTCTCTTATACTAGAATTTTCAGATCCATAATTTCCAGGGGTCTCTTGGTGATAATACTAGATGAAGCAGTAGTGTAGAAGAGAATCTAGTCTCATCTTGTCTGAACTGTACATTCTGTTGGTGCTGTCATTGGTGGATCTCTGCCACTGTTGGTATTGGGAATTGGGGATCCAAAATAGCCTAGAGTAAATAAGACCTAAATTGGTTCCAGTGTTTTCATCTGCTTCTCATGCCTATCATTTACTATCTAAAAACCTCAGAACATTTGGGAGGCATTTTATCCTCCTAATTTATTGCATTTCTGTTTGAGAATTTAAAAACTGCTGCAGTTGTGAGGGGAAAAATACCATAGAAAGCTGTGCTGGATACCATTTAAAAATATATCTGGTTTTGTTCCAATTTGCACATCTTTTGGGGTGCTGCCCTTTACTAAACAAAATCATGGAATTTAACTGCCCAAGTCTAATTTAAAGTTAAGAGGGAAGTGGCAGTGAATCACTGTTCAAGTTGTCTTTTGAGTCAATAGTTTTACACACTTCAAAACCTCATGTGAAGGTTCGTTGCCAGGTTGTTCTCAGTATGTCCTGGACTCTGATGTGTTCACTTCATTAATGTTTTTATTGTAAACATTTAATTAGAACTTTATGCTTTTTGTAACCAAGTATTGGTAATATTTACTTAATGGTCAGAAGATGCCATAGTTATCACACAGCTATTTCTTTCACCTGCTTACCTGTGGCATATTTATGCAGTAGCTAAACATAGCCATGTAAGTAAACTAGTGTTTGTATTCTACATTGCCAAGGGTTTGAGTTTGTGAAGTGCAATAGTGAGATCTTGTTTTCCTGAAGTCATTACCTAAAATGAGTAAATATTAATACCTGTCAGACTTTCAGAAACCATAAGTCCCTGTTAGCAGTTGAACTGTACTATGAAAACATATCAGTCTAAAATTTTTTTATAATATAATGGCATATTTCATTTTAGTTGTTTTTACTACATTCATCAGGAAGTCTAAACATAAAGTTGATGCATACATTTCAATTTCTCAATTTACCACAACTAAAATTCTAAGGTTCAGTAATATTTCAAACCGGATACCAGAGATAATTTCTTAGTTCGTGGTTAGCTTTTGGGGGCTATACACAGGACCATTTCAGTAATACAGACCTCTGTAGTAATATCAGGTCTATATGTGAGAGCAGTAGTGTTGAGTCTGAGCACAGGCGACCACTTATACAGAAAAAAAAGAAAAATCATTGTTATCACTTGGTGTATTTTTATTTGAAAGTTGTAATAATTTAGTTGGCATTGGAAATACCTGTAATAATGCCCTCGTTATCCACGATAAATGTTAGTGTGGTATATATGTGCGTAATTTATGATATACATACATTTGTTGTTTTCTGTTTAAAGCTAGTTAGCCTTCTATTTGCATGGCCTCTGTTTTCTATTGAATTTTATTTTTCAAATATTCTTTGAGCTGTTAGTATCCGAGAGAGGGAATCCACAGAGAGGGTTACTTATCTTTGCAAATAGTTTACCACTCATAGTTCTTCCTAAAGATGTCCCATCTCCCATTTACAGCTGCTCCACCTTTCTTCCTTCAGAGTTTGGAAAGAACTTTGAAAATGTTTTTCTCCTAGTACTTTTTAATGGGCTTTAATTTGAGCGTACCACCCTTTGCTATTGAAATAAGCTGCCCTGGGAATTCAGGGGAATGGCATATGTATTGCAGTAGCCATGGAACTGTATTCTCTGACTAAGGTGCCTGCAATCTAAAACAATGTGACTCCCTGACTTATTTTGCATTGGAATCAGACCGAAGAGTTGGAATCTACATCAGTAGATACCTGGAATTAAACAGGTTTCCTGTTATAGTTGAAAGTTTTCAGCTTTCATTAGCTTTTTCAAGTTTGTTTGAAAGAAATGTAATGCTTTGGTTTAAATTACAGATTATTGGTCCTTATTACATTCTAGATATGATAGGCTTTGATCGTCAGTCCCTTCAAACCGGCAGACATCACCTTATCTCCTTCATTTTCCTCCTTAAGACTCACCTCTTCCATTTGACAGTGGCTAGGCAAGGTGAACTGAGACTTTGATCTATTATGCAAAACACTCTTTTTAAGTGTTACCTTGTACTCTTCTTGTGCCTTTGCTCTGCTTGTTAGTTTTCATTTTCCTGTCATCTTTTCACACCACAGATTATAAACTCTCTGGGGTGGAGACCATCTGTTTATTACATGTTTGGGGTCTGTAAGTGTAACTATTAGAAATAAGATGTGACTGCAACCTAAACTGTACCTTGTCAAAGATTTTAGGTGCAGTGATTTTCAGTTTTTTAATAAATGTTGAAATTTAATTCTTTAAATTTCATAACATTCTTTTCTGCAGAAGGCAATGAAAAGCAAATGTTTTATTCTGGTGTTGCAAAAGGACAATCTAAACTATAAAAAGGTAACGGAGTCAGCACTAAGGATGTACTGATGCGTGACTGGGTTTGAGCCCCTGGGTATTGCATGCATCGAGATCTGTGTTGGCATCTGGCTGCCTCTTGTACATCTTGGATGCACTCCTTGTGTAGCACCTCATGCTCACTAGCTGAGAAGCAGAAATAACGTTAACAAGTAGTGTAGTCACCCTAATAAGGAAGGAGAAGAAGAGAGAGAAGTTAAAATTGCACTAGCAGTAGTTTTCACTTATATCACATATTGGAGCCATTATTTTCTCTTTAAAGAGAGCTCCAAGTTGGGCTTTCACAGAATTTGACTTGAATCACTTGTGATTTGCAGTGATAGGCTCTGTTGTACAGATGGCTGCTTGTTGAAGTTCTGATGTAGTAAACAATAGCTAGCATGCAAACGAGGACAAAGAACATTTTAGAAGGGACTGCTCAGAACAAGAGAAGAGAAACTAGACATGATGAAAAGAGAGAAGGTGGGAGGCTAGCCCATTTCCCTGCGCTGCTGCTGATGTTATGAGAGAGAAATGTAAATGGATGTTACAAAGGAAAAGTAAATATGAAAAGGAGGTTATCATGGGGCTTGTCTTCACTGCACTGTTAGCTCAGGGTATACCTTGAATGTTTCCCCAGTCCGACTTGCAGTTGTATGTAAATCTTGTGCATGAGTTAAGTGGTGCTTTGAACTGAAGCTAGCTGACTTTTTGAGGCGTGCGTTGAGTGCTGCTGACACTTGAGCTGGGAATGCAGTTGGGGTTCAGCCTACTCTTTGCTGCTAATCCAATATTCTGTGTGGCTCAGGTGTGTTGCATTGTGACTGCTCTCACTCGGCCTAACTCAAGTTAATTTCAGTGTAAATAACTTGAGCTAATGCTGCCCTCGAGACAAGCTCATACTGTGAGAAATATGCAAAAGAAATAGTGTTGAAAAGAGAACCGAATTAGGAGCCTGAAATATCTATAAGTGTTGGTAATAAGTGAATCTGAGTGCATAGACAGCTCCCAAAAATATTAAAAATAATTCCATGCTCAGAGTTGAGGTTTAAACCTCTGCAGTTTAACTTTCTACTCCTTCTTCCACTTGTTAAGTTGGTGTCCTGCAGTATCAAAGTATTGAGGGGTCTGATCCATTTCTGCGGGTGTATTCTTGTACTGTAGGGTGTAACTTTTCATCTTTTATTTTTAAAACAATTTGAAATAATGTAATAACATCTGTAGTTTTTGTGTATGAAGTGTTTTCACACTAATTGATGAACATTTTAGAGTTTGCCTATTTTTGTATGTAAATGACATAGATGTAATCAAGGTATATCCCAACTGAATTTAACTTTGTTGTGCAAGGATAATACTGTTTGAATCTGGTATCTTGTTTTAAAAAGACATATTTAAAAGATGTAAGGTGACTGGTTTGTTTATTTTAGAGGGAGGTGAAAATGGCTTTTGGTTGGAGCTTTCTAGCTGGCAAGAGGTTTCTCTGGTGTTTGGCCAATGGAAACTGTGGGACAACATCCTCTTTGGATCAAGTGTGTTATCTTTGTTAATACTGGTATGTTCTAGTGAAGAATCTCAGGTAAAGTACAAATGTTTCCTGGTGAATCATTCTTTCACAAAGAAGCATAATGAACAATTTCAACTTGTCCAATTTTCCCTGATTCCCTGTAACATCATTTAATTCACACTGTGCTTTTAAACAGAGGGGTTGTCTACACTGCGAAGTTGTCAACAAAACGTTTGCCGACGCAGGTGGCAGTGTGAACGCCGCTTCATCGGCAGGAAGCTAGCACCACTCGTGGCGCTGGAAGTGCCGAGAAAGTACTGAAAAAGAGAGTTTAAAACATGCTGACTTTTAGCAACAAGGCTGTGTCAATCCAGCCTTGTCACTAAAAGTTGCATGGTATAGACAAACCCAAAGAAGAAACATTACCTAGTGCCTGGCCATTTGCTGCTGACACTGTTGGGATAGTAGCTTGTCACCTCATTGTTCAGTGTTTATATGAGACTCCTATGTGGATTAGTTGGGAAGCATGGAATTCTGGTAATTGCAGCAGATTTGGTGGCACCTACCCCTCTGTCTGTCTTGGCCCAGCCGGTGTTGGGAAATGGTTTACTTATTTGGTAGAGGAGAAAGCATGCATGAGGGCTAGCTGATGCGTAATCTGGGTAAAACCGAAATTCTGCTGGTAGGATAGAGGGAGAGAATTGGAAGACAGGGCAGGGATTATATATGCTCCTTTAATTGAGAATGTTTTCCCATCATTTATAACTAACTTCCAACCATGGAGTGATGCTGAATCCACAGCTTCTGTTAGACCAGTGGTTCTCAAACTTTTGTATTGGTGACCCCTTTCACAAAGCAAGCCTCTGAGTGTGACACCCCTCCCCCCCTTGTAAATTTAAAACATATTTTTTATATTTAACACCATTATAAATGCTGGGGATGAAGCAAGGTTTGGGGGTGAAGGCTAACATCTTGCGGCCTCCCATGTAATAACATTGCAACCCCCTAAGGAGTCGCAACCCCCAGTTTGAGAACCCCCTAAGGAGTCGCAACCCCCAGTTTGAGAACCCCTGTGTTAGACAATCATAGCGACGTTGATCAGGATAACGTTTTTGCCACTGTTTCATTCGGATGCAAACCTTGATACACCGATTCTTGCTGTTATCTCGGATTAAGTTTAGATTTTTCTCATTGGAAAGTGTGCAATAGTAGCCTTTTTGCATAGAGGCTCACCTACCATTCTACTTGTACTAAATGACATTGGTACTAAATGGTTGACAGCTTAGCTGAGATGATTCAAAGCTGAATGGGTATGAAGTGGTGGCTCCAGATCATGATTGGGAGGCACACTGGTGGGGCAGTGTAAGAAAATGTGTGTGGAATAGAAGGCTTTATTCCTCAAATACCTTCACCAGCACTAAATTAAAATACACATTTCTAAAAACAGAGGACTTAAAATGTTGACATTTTAGAAATACTTTGGGAGTGTCGAAAGAGTTTGGAGTTCCTTGTTTATTTAGAACTAAGGAAAACTTGTCAGTCTTGTCTTAAGAGGTATTTGTACTTGTGAGAAACTTTGATTAGTTCTTCTATCAAGGTTGGAAGGGACCTCAGGAGATCATCTGGTCCAACCTCCTGCTCAAAGCAGGACCAGTCCCCAACTAAATCACCCCAGCCAGGGCTTTGCCAAGCCTGACCTTAAAAACCTAGGTAACCCATTCCACTATCAATGCATATCATGTAACTGAAGCTGAATCATAAAGACTCCTACTTCATTTTTTTTTAACCACCTGTAGATTTCTGCAGTCCCTCTGCCCAAAACATGAATTTTAACTCTCAAAGTGCCTACTTGTCAGTGCCACTAGTATACAGCAGTTCATCATCTTATATTTATGCTCTCCTTCAGCCTAATGCATTTTCAATTACAGCCTTGAGAGTGGGACACGCAAGGTGGGAATGGAAAGGGACATTCTAGTCCCTATTGGATGAAGAGGAGCTAAACTGAGACTGATTTTTAGCCCCTTTCTATACCTCAGCAATGTAGCCAACCACATTAGACATGCTGAAGAAAGGGGCTTCTGAAGAAGACACCAACTATTTTTTTCATGAACCATCTCAGATACATGTCAGTACAAGATAAGGAAATAAATAGGACAATCCAGTTGAAAGGAGCTGTGTGTGTAACAGAACAGTTTGGAATACCATTGGTGAATCAGTTTGTGGAGTCGTAAAGCACTTACCTCAGAAATAAACCAGTTCCTTATGCTTTGAGTGTGATAACTGGTTTATGGAAGCTATCTTCTTGTACAAAGAGAATCCTCTTGTCTGAAAGTCATGACAGATGGGTTAGTCATGTCCACAACACCACAGAGGCAGCTATTGTTCTGACTTTTGGTATCCGAACTATTCCCCAACCTCACATCACAACTCCAGGCTCACTGCTTCTGTGCCACAGTGAGAAAACTGTCTATAGTTCCTTCATTATTAGGAAGTATTGTCCTGAAATGCCTTTCATGGATGGGGATGGGGAAAGGGTAATCTTGGGTAGTAATTTGCTTCGGCTAAAATATGCTTAGAAAAATAATAGGATAATTAATGTAAATACTAAACAATTAAGTGTTTGTTTAAAAATGCCCAAGTAGAGGATACATTTTTGAATTTTTATATAAGAATAAAAGTGCTGTGTTCTGTCTGCCCTAGTCAAACCTTTAGAGATGCATGCCATGCTGTCTCCCAAATGTAGCCGTCTGGCTCTGGCCTCTTAACCAGTGTTAACTAACGAGAAGAAATTAATCTAAAAGAAAATGCACAAAAATACCATTGATCAGTAACCACATTTCCTCACATTCCCCCACACACACTCCAAAAAAGCCCATGCAAATCAATTGGTAAAGTGGATAGATCTTAAATGTGCACATTGGAAACTTATGAATGAGGCATTACTGTGGCTCGGCCCCATATATTCCTCTTTAAAAGTTAAAACAGCACTTCTTATGTCTGTGTCATGTGGAGAGAGACACAAATACATCTCGAGATTTTTGACACAATTCATGTTAAAAATGCAAATATGTTAGAGAAGGTAGAACTAATGACTTATGTAGTCCTATTTTTACCAGCTCTTCTCATATGTTAATTTAAGCTTCATGAAAGTTACACTGAGTATATGAATAGATTTTTATGGAAAATACTTAACATTAAAACATTGATACATCATCTTTAATTAGGTCTTTAAATCAAAGGCAACAGTTCATTTCATTTGCATGGTAAATCACCAAGTGATGACTTTAAGTACTAAAAGTACTGCAGTATTTGCATATAGTTAATACCATTCTCAAAATTTTATTCCAGTTTACTTTTTGTGTGAAACAAGCTGTAATATATTCTGTTACAAAACACAGCAGAATGATTGTTTAAAATATATTGTGAAGTCTTGAGGTAAAAATGTCAGTCTTGGTGTAAGTAACCTAGTGTGATTGAAGTCCTAGGATGTCTAACTGGTTTGTGCCAAGGTTGAATATGGTCTACAGTGTTCATTTCCCACCTGTACTAATTTGAATTCTCTTGGTCTACCTCTTTCAAATTGTCATACCACCTTTGTCTCTGTGAGAGATGAGGCTATATAGCTAGCTTGGTATCATTGTCAAAAGGCTTTTAAATTTTATTCTTCAGGTGTTGTAAGATTGGTTATATTCTAGTCTTCTTTTCATCGAAGGCTTTTTTTTGATGATTTTTGCTTGTACTGTAAGTGCTGCGTCTATGCCTGTATTCAGATATGCCTCCTGTAGCCTGTGTTGTGTTATGCCTCTTTCTCATGTTAGCCCTTGTGTGGTTGGAAAAATCTGTTCTCTGTTCACTGCTTTGAGTTGGATTAATATTGTCTGCATGACAAATGCCACAATGTACAAAATTAGCTTTTTTATTTTTAAATCTTTAGTGTACTTAGTAAAATTGCAATGTACCCATTTTATATTTTGCCAACTTGTCAGAATATCATATTGCAATATGTGATATCTCTTATTTATATGAAAAGACCCTCAAAGGTGATACAGAATACATAGGTAGAATTGAAAGAAGGCTTTTGTTAGGTGCTGCAATGAGGTATTCAAGATATAGCAACAGCTGTGGGTGACCATTTAGAGTTGCTGAATAAGTATTGTAATTAGCATTTATCATTGATATCACATGGGATTACACACTTGGAGGTGAATGTTCCTGGGCACAGCCTTAGGAAGGATTATTACCATGACAGAACTAGTTGTCATGGAGAAGAGTAATATTCTTCCTTCCTTTGCATTTTATACTATCCAACTATGCTGTTTCTTTCAGGAAAAATACCAAATTTAGTAATCATCCATCCTTAACTATAAACTTGAAATCATTTGACTAGGATAATTTTTGCTACAAATGGGTCTAGATTTTTTTAATATTCTAGTATATATAAAGTCTTATGTTTATGTCTGGTTTCTTGGTGGTGGTTCTTGAAGTTGTCTTCTATTGATTCCTAAAAGAATCCATACGGTCTTCTAGCTCTATGTTGATTATTTTGTCTACAGGAGTTTACATGGAGGGAAGTTTGGGAATATTGTACACATCATTCATGAAAGGGGTCTTTCTTTCATATTTGTGTGCGGAGATATGGGGATAGGTTGTTTGTACTTAACCTTGAATATTTCTCCCCTAACGTTTACTTTCCTATTCACAGTTGCTTCACGCTACCGGGAAGAAGAGGGTGACTAGTTTAAGTGTAAGATGACACCATAGTTATCAGGAAATCCATGCAAAATGATGGAAAAGGAAACCTGAACAGAGATTTCAGGAATAAAATAAGAGCCTTGTTGATGACAATCTTATTGGTAGTAAGTGTCTCTTTAAACTGTTTTTTACAGTTGCTGCAGCCCAAGCGATAGCAGAAGAAAGAAGAAACCAAAGTGGTATTAGCCCTGTTCCAGTCCAAACTGCAATAAACATAAAGACAGCCACTAAACCAGGTGTAATCTCTGTCTACTGTTGATCTTGAAAGTTCCGTTGATTTGCCAGTGGGAGTTGACAGGGCTGGATAGAAGGTTCTGAAGAGCCTTTGCTTTCTCTCTTTAGAGAACTCAGAGCTGGGTAGCTGGCCTAGTAACATTAGGACATGACTCAGGCTTCCACTCTTGTTCTTCCCAGAATTCAGTTAGTGCAGCTTGCCCACTCTGAAAGGGCAGAAATTTTTGCCAATTCACTTCCAGGTGCAATTAAGGGGTTTGGTACTGTCTATAAAGACCCAAATGGTTTGGACTCCACTTAACTTAGATACTATTCTCTCATTAGCTCTTCACAACATGTGTTTTTATAACTATACTACTTCAGCTAATTATATCTGTGGTAATCTTTGTGGGCATTAGAGACAGGTCATTCTTGTGATCACACCTTTCACCTCTGGAATTTACACTTGCCAGAAATATAGGCTGTGGTTAGAGCATAATGCAGAGCCCACCTCTTTTTGTTTAGGCTTTCTGTTAAGATTAAATGGCCCAAACCATAAAATTAAGTCTGGTATTTGCTAGTTCTTTTAAGATTGTTGGATTGGTTATTGGGGAGGAGGAAGGGTTCCAGAGTACATGCTTCCTCTACTGGAGGAAAAGCTTGTTAGTACTCTTCTAACCTGTGTAAAGTACATGATACCATGGTGAATTGGTGCCTTTCTCAGAATGGGTTCAATAATCATGTCAATGATCTATACAGTGGATTCCGTTTAATTGGGACACATTGGGACCGGAACAGTTTGGCCCGATTAAGCGGCTGCCCCAATTAACTGGTGGCCTGATTAACTGGAATCCACTGTATTTAAAATAGCTTGTTTCTTTTTAAATCTGTGTTCTAAATGACTGACCATTACAAATCCATTTTTTTGACAGTGATAGATGGCTCCACTCTGAGAACAGAAGAAAGACAAAGACTAGCTAGGGAGCGAAGAGAAGAACGGGAAAAGCAAAATGGTATATTCACGTTTAACCATATTTAAAATAATATGTATTCATGCTTGTGATAGAAGTTACATACAATGCCACATATTATTTCTTTCCCAAAGTCGTCTTGGGTTTGTGTACATTGGCACTCTTCTTAAACTTACACTTCCAGCCTGTGTGGGGTAGATTACATAGTGGTAAAATATTAGTGGCCAATCTTTGCAAGCACCCATTCCCTCTATTGCAAACCACCAATGCTGTGGTACTGGTAAGTGTGAGATTTTGAGAAAAGTATCAGAGTAGACAAAAGACCCTTGACAGATTTCTGTATTTATATTGGGTATAGGATACCAGTCAGACAATATTATTAATGATCCAGAAACATTTGGCCATCTGAACTCCTAGATTGCCTTCAACATTAACTATTTTTTATGATTCTAGAAAGAATAAAAGACTCCTGGATTGAATCCTTATCAAATAAATTTATATTGCACTTCATTTTCTATATGAATCCAGGGTCTCATCCAGGAAAAGTTGTATAAATGTGGGCCATACATCTACATGTCTGATAAAGCTCAGAGACTCTGTGTACCATGACATTTAGTTAACATCTTCCTGTTGGCCTCAGGCTTCTTTGTCATTGTGTTCAATTTTGGGTTCATTTATTTTATTACTTGTGGGCTTGCCTTTAAACTGTTCAGTAATTTTTCAGAAGTATGTTGTGGAAGGTTCTGAACTTTTGAGAAAGTACTTGCAGTCTGAGCTCTGTAGGGTTAACTGCCACCTTTTCTCATTTTCTCATTCGGTGATTTAGGTTTTTTTTTATTGCATATAAATGGGTGTTAAATGTGACACAGAAGTCCATGTTAAGTTTTCCTCTCTGATGCCCAGCTTCCTAATAAAACTTTAAATAATAAGAACAGCTGTATAGGGTCAAACCAAAGGTCCATCTAGCCCAGGGGTGGGCAAACATTTTGGCCCGAGGGCCACATCGGGGTTGCAAAATTGTATGGAGGGCCAGGTAGGGAAGGCTGTGCCTGGCCCCGACCATTATCCACCCCCATCCCACTTCCCACCCCCTGACTGCCCACCTCAGAACTCTCTCTTTTTGAGATGGGGCTACCACATCTACAGGCAGTATTCCAGATGGGGCATACCATGGATTTATATAGCAGCAATATGATATTTTCTGTCTTATTATCTACCCCTTTCTTAATGACTCCCAACGTTGTTTGCTTTTTTTGACTGCCGCTGCACATTGAATGAATGTTTTCAGAGAACTATCCACAATGACTCAGTGATCTTTTTCTTGAACGGTAACAGCTAATTTAGACCGCCATCATTTTATATGTGGTGTTGGGATAATGTTTTCCATTGTGCATTACTTTGCATTTATCAACATTGAATTTAATTATTATAGCACTGCAAATGTATGCCTACCATAAGGCGTGTTCCCTATGAGCTTGTACACAGCTCACAAAGTTTAAAACTTCAGGAAGAGTTCCAGTCTGTTCCCAGAGCTGGGGACAAAATGGAATAGAAGGCAAGGTTACATGCAACATTAATTGATGAAGAAGTAAGATTCATTAAACATCTGAATTAGATCAGCTAGAGTGTTATATTCTAGAGGGGGACTAGTATGCTTTTCACCTTTGTCAGCTGTAGTATTTTTGTGAGCACTTTTTAATGTTTGATTTAATTTTACTTATTTAAAATTTTTTAACATGTCTAGCTGCTAAAGAAACTCAGATACTTGAAAAGGAAAAAAAAGCAAAACTCCAGTATGAAAAACAGATGGAAGAAAAGCAGAGAAAATTGAAAGAACAGAAACAGAAAGAAGAACAGAGAAGAGCTGCAGTAGAAGAAAAAAGAAAACAAAAAATAGAAGCGGAAAAGGTACTGTTCGTGGCTATTACGAAATGTGAAAAATGTCTAAATTATATCCTTATTATGAAATAGATTAGTTAAGGATAGTATAAGCACATTGATCAGTTGTTCTTTTGAAAGTCGTTGGAATTCTGACTTTTGTATTCAAAGAACACATTATTTTTTGCAATGGTGGTCCATTATTTAGTCTCACAGTTAATTCCAGTCAGTCCTAGTTCTCCCTGTACCAAAAGGAACATTCACTAGTAATCTTAATTTGTTTTTAATAATTTTTAACAGAGTGTAAAAATATCCCTGACGTTCTGTAGACAAGTTTTGCTGTGTTTCTAGAAAACTAACATGGTTTCCTACTGTTCCTCTTGTGCATGTTTTGTGTGCAACTTTTTCACTTGAATTCTGTTATGCTCATGTTATTTGAGATAATTAAATCCCAGGTGTTTCAATTTAGCAGCTAAAGAAATAACTTGCATTGCTCAAAAACAAGCAAAAATGTTTGTCATGTACTGTTGATGGTTCAGGATGGAGTTGCAGTGTAATGGAACATCATCTCTTGGAACACACAAGCACAGTTTTTAGCTTCAGACTTTCTCCAGCGAAAGCTTAGCCTGAAGGCAACACCAGTGGCGAAACCTTTTATTTGATTATCAGAGAAACAATCCCTGACAAATCAGTCTGACTGTTATTAACCTGTTCTTTACCAGATCCTCTCCTTAGAAGAGGATCACAGACCCTAGCACCTGGGAGAGCATCTTCTAGTTTTGCCTAATGATGAGAGTCTAACCCATACAAACTGCATTCAACCAGGAAGTGAAGGCAGGAGCTAGATAATGAGAAATATGATCAGAAAATACTTTAAAATAAACTGTTTGATATTGATCTATAAGAGAGTCCATACCGGGTCAGACCAAAGGTCCATCTAGCCCACTGTCCTGTCTTCCGACAGTGGTCAATGCCAGGTGCCATAAAGGGAATGAACAGAACAAGTAATCATCAAGTGATCCATTCCCCGTCGTTCATTCTCAGCTTATGGCAAACAGAGGCTAGGGATACAATCTCTGTCCATCCTGGCTAATATCCTCCATAAACTTATCTAGTTCTTTTTTGAACTCTGTTATAGTCTTGGCCTTCACCGCATCCTCTGGCAAGGAATTCCACAGGCTGACTGTGCACTGTGTGAAGAAATACTTCCTTTTTGTTTTGTTTTGGTTTTTTTTGAAATCTGCTGCCTATTAATTTCATTTGGTGACCCTTAGTTATTGTGTTATGAGAAGGAGTAAATAATACTTACTTTCTCCACACCAGTCACAATTTTATAGACCTCTATCATATTCCCCCTTAGTCATCTCTTTTCCAAGCTGAAAAGTTCATTTTTTATTAATCTCACCTCATATGGCAGCTGTTCCATACCCCTAATATTTTTGTTGCCCTTTTCTGAACCTTTTCCAAGATGAGGTGACCTGCTGTATTCAGGATGTGGGTATACCATGGATTTATATAGAGGCAATATATTTTCTGTCATATTATCGATCCATTTCTTAATTCTCAATATTCTGTTTTGCTTTTTTGATTGCCACTGCCCATTGAGTGGATGTTTTCAGAGAATTATCCAAAATGACTCCAAGATCTTTCTTGAATGGTAACAGCTAATTTAGACCCCATCAGTTTGTTTCATTGGGATTGTTTTCCAATGTGCATTACTTTGCATTTATCAACATTGAATTTCATCTGCAATTTTGTTGCCCAGTCACCCAGTTTTGAGAGAGCATTTTGTAGCTCTTTGCAGGCTGCCTGGGACTTAACTATCTTGAGTAGTTTTATATTATCTGCAAATTTTGTCACCTCATTGTTTATCCCTTTTTCCAAATGGTTTGACTTAAAACATCTTCCTTTACTCCAAGATTTACCAAGCACAGTGAATGGTAAAGGACACAGCAAGCCATATTTTTTCATTCTTTGTTTCATGTTTCAGCCAAATCATTTCTGGTTAGTCACCTTCCCCGGGTAACTTAAAAAAGGAATCACCACAGTGAGAACAGGTGGAAGAATTAGTTGCCACCTGCCTGAGACTAATCATAAAAGCCTCATTACTAAGATTAAAAAACATTACATGCATGTCGCATCTTATGCTGATTCAACTTACGCGATTTCCGCTTTACACGGTCCGCAAAAACAAAGAAAGAAAGGAGAAAAAAAATTTAAACTTCCTGCAGGGGGCGCAGTTTTGCCTCCCATTGAAGTCAATGGGTTCTGGCTATACACGGTTTCCGCTTTACGCGGTAACCGCAGAACGGAACCCTCGCGCAAGATGAGACACGCCTGTATTCTGTTTAATGACAATAATTAAGACTCAAGTGCATTGTTACTAACTATGCAAAATATATAGGTCGTGTGCAACAATACTTAGATTGTCATCTATTTGAGATACTGTCGTTGTGTTGGTGCAATAGGGCCCTGATCCCTGATTGAGACCTTTAAATTCTGCTGCAATAAAAATAATTAAAAGAATCCCAGTAGCAGTGTGTTTTATAGATTGTTGTCTAGATACTTTGGTCATTGATACCTTAGAGTTCTGTCCACATGGATGTAATTACAGCAAAAGGGTCCTAGATTGTACCAAAATTCAGTAAAATGATCCAGATTGGAGTTGGTGTCTTGTCTTTCTTTAGTGGTAGATAATCTGCAGTCCATAGAATATTTTTCTGGAAAGCTTTGCATGGTAAATGATACCTCCTGTTTCTCCAGAGCTTGGAGGATTTTTGCCCTTTCCTTCCAAGTTTTTGGTCACTGAAGAAACCCCAAAGTGTGTGCGAAGACTTCTTCGTCTGTGTTGTTACAAAGTTCATGTTAAGGGAGAATGGAAGCCTTCTGTCCCCAGGAGAGAAAATTTTTTGAATAACTGGTCCCTTAGTATCTTGTAGCGTGTTGGTGATAAATACTGATGAATGAGCTCTCAATTGTAGCTATTACAGGATACGGCCCTGTTGTTGATCTTCATAGGCAGGCAGTCCCATATACTTTTAAACCTTGAGGTCTGTTAAAAAGTGAACTGTGTAACCCTTGTTATATGATAGGATTGGAGTTCAGTGTTCTGGATTTTGTTTTCCTTCTCCACCAATTGATATAAACACCTGAGATGGGGAGAGAGCTGTACTCCAGTGCTGTTCCAGATGTTAGTCGTGTCAGCAATTATTGCTGAAGTCCAGAGTTTACAAGTAAAAACAGACTTCTGGCTTGTCATAAAATTTTCCTTTTAAGTTTTACCTTCTTTTGGATCCCATCCTACTTCCATTGAAGTCGATGGCAAAATTCCTTTGTATTTAGAGAGATGAGTTAATGTTTGTATAGTACTTTGAGAAGATAGTGTCCTTAATATTTGTTAATGCAGACTTTTAAACAGTTTTTTTAAAAAACATATACTTTATTTAGATATTTCATTAAACAGCATTTTCTGTCAGCAGCTGTGCTTTGGAGTTTGAGTTCTCTTCTTACAAGAGAATTATTTTTCTTTTAAAAAAAAATCTTCTAGCCAACATTCTAACTTTTGTTTAAAGCCCAGTGGGATGTTAAAGATCTTCTAATTCATTGGCTCTGGAACTGGGGGTTGCGACTCAGGTGGGGGGGGGTCACGAGCCCCGATCCCTGCGGCAGGCTGCCAGCCCCGGCCACGACTTCTGCAGTGGGCTGCCAGCCCTGACCCCAACGCGGGGTTGCACTCAGAGGTGTGGTGTTCGAAAAGGGTTGCCAGTATAGAAAGTTTGAGAACCACTGTTCTGATTAAAGATCTCTACTAGTTTACTTCAGATATTTTTAAGATTGTTTAATATAGAAACACTTAGGAAAAAAAAAATTATTTCAGGAGAATTCTGGAGTTTATACCCTAAAGGTTGCTTGGTTGGAAAACTAAAATTGACAGTTTAAACACTTGAGATTTTATAATCCTTCCTCCCATTTTATACTTATTTATTAGTCTCTGATCATCAAGACACTTCTGGATAAATGATGTTCCATATAAAATATCTGAATTGATACGTAGTCTCTCTAGTAGATTCTTGATCAAATGGACTTTGAATGTGTTAACCCTTAAAGTTTTAATTTCACTTCAGTGTAGCACATCTCTGTGTGAAATATTAGAGAAATATTTGTGCATTATATTCAAATGATTAATTGGTGTCTTCAGTCTTTTTGCACGTCACCTTTGTGTTAATTAGTTATGGTCACATGGTGCAGGTAAAACAGATGTTTTTGATAAATTTCAAGATCTTCAGGGAAGAAAAATTGTTTTCTTTTGAACATAGTTGTGCTTAATAATGGTTTATATAGTCTTATAGAAATACTGTTTGATAATAGGAGCGATATGAAGCAGTTGTGCATCGTACCTTGGAGCGGAGCCAACGTCTGGAAACACGACAGAAGAGGTGGTCATGGGGAGGGTCTGTAACTTCAAATTCAGACAGCAAGGCGGGTAAGCATTGCTAATATTGAGTGCATTATGTTGATTTATAGTGTTGTCCTATTTATAATTAAAATACCTTGAGACTAATTCAAAAGTAGTATTTATAATGCTCATAGACATTAAGGTCAGAAGGGACCATTATAATCATCTAGTCTGACCTCCTGCACAACAGAGGCCACAATCTCACGCACAAATTTCTGCCCCGATCCCTGAATGTCCCCCACAAGGATTGAACTCTCAACTCTGGGTTTAGCAGGCAAATGCTCAAACCACTGAGCTATCCCCCCCTCCTTCTATTTAATACTGTTATTGTTTAATATAATGAATATACAGCTATGACATGCAAAAATGCATCCTTTAATAGACTTGCTTTGAATACTAAGTGATGATGATCCATGTTTTAAATAGAGGTTAAATGGGTAAGATGCACAGGGGTTAATGCTCAAGCTTTTCAGCTCTGGAGTCAGTGTTGAATCCCATCTGAGGTTATGCATTTTAAATGTACTTGGTCTCAAACAGGTTCTTATTAAACCATCATGTAATTTGACTTAATTAGCAACTTCTGCTTATCAGAAGCCCAATGTTAAAATAGTAGGACAGGATGACCTGCCTCCTTAATCACTTATCTGTAATTTGTAGGAAAAAAACCTGCATGATCATGGGGAACTTGAGTTTGAATGACACATGTTGAAGGCCTCATGCTGGGAGTACTAAAACATCCTTGGAATTTCCAAACACTATAGATGAAGATTTCCTAACTCAGAAAGTGTTGTGGCCAACACAGGAGAATTCTTTTCGGCCTTGTCCTAGCAGATAGAGATGAACTGATCATAGAACTAAAAATTATTGGCAGTTTAGGTACAAGTGTTCATGACTAGATCACATTTATAATGGACAAGCAAAATTTAATCCAGACCAGTAGTATATATACTTGGTCCCTTATTAGGGCAAGTTTCACAAAGTTTGAAAATAATTGAGTTAGATCAGCTGGGAGAAGGACCTTGATCTGGAAATTGTGAGTGATCATTGGGAATAATTGAAGAACACAAAAACCCACAATCCCATAATTAAGGAAGATGGCTGTGCTGGTTAACCAATTTGCTTTAGAAGGGAAGTGAAGACAGCTATTTAAAAAAAATAAAATTAATATTATTTAACAAATGGAAGAAAGGTGAAATTGATAGGAAGGCATATAAATCAGAAGTTAGAAAATTGATGTGGGGAACAGAGGATCACAGAGAAATCTATGGCCAGCAGAGTTAAGGACAATAAGGAGTTGTTTTAAGTATATTAGGAACAAAAATAATCCTGACAAAGGAACTGATTAAACTTATCAATAATAATGCAGAAAAGGCAGAAGTGTTCAATAAATATTTCTGTTCTATACTTGGGAGAGTGATAAATAATGAAGAGGACAGGTCAATGATTCAGAGGAATCTGAATTGCTTCGTAAATTGGATGTAAGCAAACAATATGTGTTTTAATATGGCTAAATTATATACATTTAGAAAAAAAAAATATAGGCAGTTCCAATGGGATGGGGGACCTGGCAAGCAATGACTCTGAAAAAGATTTGGGGGTCATGGTGGATCATCAGCTGAACAAGAGCTCTTACTGTGATGATATCTAGTATCAGAGGGGTAGCCGTGTTAGTCTGGATCTACAAAAGCAACAGAGTCTTGTAACACCTTATAGACTAACAGATCTTAGGGATCATAAGCTTTCGTGAGCTAAGACCCCCTTCATCAGATGAATGTGTGTGATGATGTGTGCTAAAGAGCTAATGCGATCCTGAGATGCATAAACAGCAATTTCGAGTAGGTGTAGAAAGGTTATTGTACCTCTGTGTTTGGTGACTGCTGCTGGAATATTATGTTCAATTCTGGTGCCCACAATTCAAGAAGGATATTGATAAATTGGAGAGGGTTCAGTAGGACCACAAGAATGATTCAAGGATTAGAAAACAAGCCTTATAGCGATAAACTCAAGGAACTTGGTCTATTTTGCTTAAGAAAGAGGGGCTAAAGGTTGACTTGATTGGTCTAAGTTCTATACAGGAATCAAATATTTAATAATGGGCTCTTCAGTCTAGCAGAGCAAGGAGTAATGTGATTCAATGGCTGGAAGTTAAAGCTAGACAAATTCAGACTGAAAATAAGGCATACATTTTACAGTGAGGATGATTAACCATTGAAATAATTTAGCAAAGGTTGTGATCGATTGTCAGTCGCTGAGTGTTTTTATTCAGGATTGGATGTTTGTCTGAAAGAGCTGCTCTAGGAATTCTTTGGGGCAGTCCTGTGGCCAGTGTTATGGAGCGTGTCGGACTAAATGATCACGATGGTCCCTTCTGCCTTAGAATCTGACTGAAATGAATTGAAAATAATGGGAACTGAAAGGAGGCCTTCACAATGTATGGCACTGCACCTGATCAGGCTCTCACATTCCTGAGCAGTAATAATATTTTAAGGGAAATCAATTTTGATATAGTGAACTATTAATAATCATTTCTCAATTACCAGTTGAAGAGAGGGAGGTTGTAAGGACGGTGATGCATGCCTGAGCTCACTTTTGTTTTCTGCTCTAGTGCTGGAATTGTGTCAAAAATACTCAAGGTGGAGCTAATTGTGGTGCACACTATCAAGCTGCATCTACAGCTTAAGTCCTATAAAGTGTTTGTTGAAATAATAATTGCCCTAATTCTAACTATTTTTCCACTTTCCCCATTTCTCTGTAAGTGCTATCCAGCCTTGTGATTTATCTTAGCCTTGTTCTTCTACAGAGCCACAGACTGCAGATGAAGGTGGAGCTGGTAGTATTGATTTCCAAAATTGCCCTTTTGCTATTACCTTACATTAACTACTAACCTTTTGAACTGGAATTCTCACTTTCACTGATTGGAGTTGAGGGGAGTTACTTTCCCATAGCTGGATCTGGGCCAGCAGGGCTCAGAGCACTGCGGAAGCAGCACCCTTGGTCCTCTGGAGAGAGTGCCCTATATCTTTAACAATCCCACCGAGACTATTAAGGTGGGCCTTTTTATTGATGAGATCACAAGGGAGTCTGAGAGAGGATATTATCTATAGTTCAGTGAGGATATAAAGCATGGAAAAAAATGGGAGATGTTTCTGGCTCTGGGTATATGCCGAATGGATATTAATATGGTACTCTGTAAACCTGAATTTTGTAAATAATGATTTGTTACTTTGCAAACAGTTTAAACAATAGCTGGAGAAACTCTCCAGTGCGCAAATTTTGTACAGTTCACAAATGGTACACTCTCATGATATAGTACAAACGTATCAGGGAGCATTTTCCTTTCCATACATTTAATTTCTGTGGAAGGAGTTTGCAAAAATAATGAGTGACAGTTATTCCAATGAGTGACAGTGATTCCAGACTTTTAAAATTAATTTTCCATTGACTTTCTAGCACCTTTTGTGAAAGAGGTTGAGACACACTCAGACTAATTTATAAGCAGTTCAAATGTGTGTTTAGGCCAGGTTTACACTTGAAGGGCTTCGGTAGTATATTATACTGGCAAAAGCACTTTCGATGTGCACACCATTTATACCAGCCAAACTTGTTTTTGCTGGTATAGTTTATTCCATCAAAATAATTGCCTGGTAGAACTTAATCTACACTAGAAATTCTTGCCGGCACAGCTACATCCTTCAGAGATCATGCATCTTCACGCCCCTGAGTGACATAGCTATGCTGGCAAAGGTTTGTGTGTAAACGTGGCCTATGTGTAATCACGGACATTTAATTTTTAAATAACAGCCCCCTCATGTGAGACCCAGCTAAGTCTATGAGCACTGAAAAAATCTGTGCATGCTTGTAGCTAAACTAATCTAGTCCAGCTGTCTCATAATGCTGACAATATGAGGCTTGAAAACTCAATGAAAGTTTGACTGAGCATGATTTAACTCCCACAGCTTATTCTGGCAGCCATAGCACATTTTTCCCTCTTCTCCTGCTCCCCTCAGCATGGATTGGCAGTTTTCTCCAAAATTTAACCAGTTTGACTGGATTGGTTCACCTCTATTAAACATGTAATCCTGAGGTACGTGTATTAATTCCATTTGTTTCCCACTATCCAGTCCAATTTCTCTTGAAAGCCAGATTAGAGTATCAAATTGTGTTCTATTTCTGAAAGTCATATTTATCTCTGCTCTTTTTGGTTTTCCTCATTTTCTAAATGACAGCAAAAACAAAATGTGCTCTTTATTGCTCATTGTTAAAGACAGACTCAGTTTTATTTTACCCTAATAAGCCTTTACTTCTGTCTTGTTCCTGAATGACATAAGTCTTGACTGTATATCTTCTCGATGTCACTATCCACGTCCATCAAAAATTACCAGAGTCCTCCAACAAAAATGTCAGGCCTTATATTTCTGATGTAAAACAGCAAACCTTGATGTCGGTATACATCATCAAGTAGCAATAAGGGGCACATTCTCCTTTTTTGTTTTGCAGTTCACCCTTATTGGTTTTGCATAAGGTCTGTTTTGTCTGTTCAGCAGTCTAAACAATCTTAATCTGAAATATCTCTAAACAGCTTAATCTCAGTTTTGGGGATTTTTTTTGGTTGGTTGGTTTTGTCCAGGAAACAAAAAGAGGTAAAGCAGACATTTACAGGCACTGGTACTGGAACATTCAGTTCATGCTGAGACACATATCTGCTATCCAGTTTTAACTCTGAGAAGATAAAATTCTGTATTGGATTAATTTTTCAGATTTTTTGAGAAATTGAAACAAATTACTGCTTTCTTGTCTTGTTCAGTACTCTGTGAGTCTTCCTGTGCCTAGTGAGCAAAAAAAGTATAGACACGATAAATCGATCCCCGAACGCGCACACACTCTCCCTCGGCTCCTGTACTCCACCTCCGTGAGAGGCGGAAGCGGAGTCAACAGGGGAGTGGCAGCGGTCAACTTGCCATCGTGTGTACGGCCAGGTAAGTCGACCTAAGGTATGCAGAGGAGTAGTACAGGAGTCGACGGGGAGCACGCTCGGGGATCGATTTTTCATATCTACACTAAACGCAATAAATTGATTCCTAATATATGCAATTTCAGCTGAAGTCAACGTATGCAGGTTACCTTGGTGTCTTCACAGCACTGAGTTGTTCCCCCATCAACTCCGCCTGCGCCTCTCAGCGCCATGGAGTTCTGGAGTCAACGGGAGAGCGCTCAGGGATTGATTTATCACATCTAGATGAGACACAATAAATTGATCTCCGAAAGAGCGATATCTACCCACTGATCTGGCAGGTAGTGTAGACCTGCCCTTGGTGTATCAGGAAGGGTAGCAATGTAGCAATTCTGGGGTTTGTACACCCACTCTCACACATACTTACATACATACAAACATTCATGAAGGCCAATCCAGTCAAATCTTCATATTGGCTGCTTCTAGAGGAAACTGCCATAGCATGTTGGGGAGCCTTTTGAGAAGGGAAAAGAGATTCCTTCCAAGGTTAGTAACCCTATTTTCCCTTTAGTATGGCTTTATTTGCTATAAGTTAACCAGCTTTGCCATTAATGTTTGATATGCATGCAACAGAACGTTCAGAATTTTAGGGTTCGACCATGCTGGTTTGTGCTGCTTTTAGCATGCACTACCAGGAAATACTTACCTACCTCAGAAGGGTTTGTGATTTATGAGTTGTTTTGTAAAGTGCTTCAAAATGCTTGAGTGGGAAGTACTATGTAAAAGAATTGGAGCAGAACTGGAAATGGGAAGTAATACTTACACTTCCAAATTTATCCCCAGAAAAATATGTTGAAGGACACTTTTTCTGACTGAAGATAAATGCTAAAATAAACGTTTCTTTCTGCAGCCAACAAACGTTCCACATCCACAGCAAACCTCAAACAAACAGAAGCTGTCATCAACAAACGTTTGTCATCTTCTGCTGCGCTTCTAAACCCTCCTGATCGGAGTAAGTATTTTAGGGTTTTGGGAGGGAGTTACTTGGTTTCTTGGGGAGCAGGTCATGAGTATACTGTTCCTCTGACCTGTTAATTAATTTCTCATGTGATCTCAAATGCATTTTACTCAGTTTGTTAATCCAGCAGACTACACAGGTCTTTGACCCAATCCTTGATCTCTGTGTTAGAGCAGAAGAGTAATGGTAAAGATCACTTTTTATATTTCTAGGATTCAGTTTTATTAAAATCAAATCTTGGTGAGCAGTTTATGAATTACCCATTTCACATCAACTCGAAGAGTTTGCATGCCTTAAATCACAGACTTAATTTTAGATAATACTAAACGTAGTAATTGGGGTGTGTGTTTTTTAAATTGCACAGAAGACAAGTATTTTCCTGAGTTAAATAGATTCAAATCTTTGGTTGCACATTCACAACAAAAATAATTTGCATCTTGGCATTAAAAATCTGTAACATGGCCCTGAACTCATGCTCTACATATTGCAGAGCCGTGATTCCTTGTGAGATGTAGAAGTGTATTGTAAGACAAGCAAGACAGTGTGAAAATTCTGCTCTTCCCTTTTTTCACATTGACCCTGGTCATTGAGGTTTCATGGGACATATCTTCATACTAGCCATGCAGAATGCTTATGCCATTAGTTCTAATGTATTGAACTAGTGGTTTCCAACCTTTTTGCATTTGTAGACCCCTACAAATTTTTGAATGAATGTGTGGACTCCTCTGGAAATCTTAGATATAGTCTTGTGGACGCCCAGGGGTCTGCAGGCCACAGGTTGAAAACCGCTGTATTAAACTATTGCACCTTACAAACTCTATAATGATGTACATACATTTTTTTTCAAGAATGGAGCATTGCTCCTTTTCTTTGTTTATCTCTGTTTTCTCCAAAACCCTGGGGTAAACACTGATGAGCCTACTACTGTTGAGAGACATAATCAAGCTGAAATCCAGTCAGTTTTTAAATTGAGTTGCTGATATAATACTTGCTTCACAGTCGTCTTGTCAATTTTTGTGGTTTTACAGTCCTATTTTATATTTTTAAAAGGTTTCTCCTGTTGCTGTGTAAAATCATACCAGTGAGGGAAATCCTATCAAATGCATACAGTAAACAAACTGGGAAAAAGGAATTATTTTTTCTCCTTTTTTTGTTATAAGGAACATTAGTGTTACGTGGACCATTTAAGTACATTTTCAGACAAGTGATTTATTTTTTTAAAAAAAAAACAACTTAACAAGCACCAGTAAATATTACCAACTCTGCTGTAGTTCTGTGTCTGACTGCAGTCCTCTTATGAAGTACATGTCACAATGCCTTTTCCAGCCTGAAAAGCTGATAGAAACATTAGGAAGGTCACTAATCTGCTTTTAGAGGAGAAAATTAAAAATGAATTTCACCACCACAAATAATGTCCTTTTTGTTTTATGTTCTCAAGGCTAAGAGAGATCTCTCTAAAGCCTCTGCAGTGTTGTGCTAACACGTTTAGAGGGTAGTCGTGGTGAACTGCTTCCCTCCTTCCAGGAATTACTATCCTTTATTGTTACAAAAATCATGCATAAATTGAGGAGAAAAGATAACATCTTTTTCTGAAGCCCAACATGAAGACAGATTAAGGGCCCAGTCCTGCAAACATGGATATATGTGGGTAACTTTACATCTGTGCTTATACCTGTTGAAGTTTGAGATTACTTGTAATTAGAATATATATATATTATATAAAAATAATAATATATCTGTGTTTGCAGGATTAGGCTCTAGGTATGAACCAGAAACAGAGATTTATAAAGTGGTGGTTTATATGTGCACTAGCACAGAAAAGAAAACATATTTAATAAATTATCAGCCAAAAGGGATTGCTACTAACCCTATTGCCATTTTGTAACAGAAACCCTAACAGAGCAACTTCCTCCAATATTATTTGGGAAACCCTATTATGTTAAGTGGCTTAAGAGAAGTTCTAGAAATAATGTAATCCTAGAAATGGGTAGGAAGTCATCAATTTCAGTCCTGTGCTCTCTGGCAGGGTCAAATAAACCTAGACCATCTCTAAGAGGTGTTTGTCTAACTTATTCTTAAAAACCTCCAATGATGGGGACTCCACAGCCTTCCTTGGAGGCCTATCCCAGAGCTTAACAACCCTTCTAGTTGGAAAGTTCTTCCTAGTATCTAACCTATATCTCCCTTGCTGCAGATGAAGCCCATTACTTCTTGTCCTGCCTACAGTGGACATGGAGAACAATTGATCACCATCCTCTTGATCACCATCCTTAACATATTGGAAGACTGTTATAAGGTCGCCCCTTGATCTTCTTTCTCAAGATTAAACATGCCCAGTTTTTTCAATCTTTCCTTATTGGTCAGGTTTTCTAAACCTTCCATCATTTTTTTTGTTGCTCTCCTCTGAACTCTCTCCAGTTTGTCCACATCTTTCCTAAACTGTGCTGCCCAGAACTGGACACAGTATTCCAGCTGGAGCCTCACCAGTGCTGAGTAGAGTGGGACAATTACCTCCTGTGTCTTAGATACAACACTCCTGTTGATACACCCCAGAATCATATTTGCTCATTTTTGCAGCTGAATCACATTAATGGCTCATATTTAGTTTGTAGTTCACTATAACCCAGATACTTTGCAACAGTACTACCGTCTACACAGTTATTCCCTATTTTGTAGTTGTGCATTTGATTTTTTTCCTTCCCAAATGAAGTACCACAGCTGTTCTGGAAAATGAAAACAGTCGGGGATAATTATGGCAAATCACTCAGGTTATAACGCTTCCAGAGAGGTATCATGTCCTTTGGAGGCTTGCATAATCTGATTCAGACTGGATTCTCCAGATATCACCAGACAAAGAAAGGACTTTTGGACGAATAGCCAGTGCTTAAACTGATTTGGGGCTTGCTTTCTGGTTCTGGATCTAAGCTGGATGAACTTATAACCACAGAGAAAACCCAGTTGTGGGTTTTGAAGGACTAAAACCTACTAAAACCCTAGGTTGCATTTGGAGTTGGGGGTGACCTCTCGTAAACTTTTTTATATGCATGAAGGTTCTTTTATTATTTTAATATTTTTACGTTAAGAGTAAATGTGCTTGCCTAGAAGGAGCTGTGTGGTATCTTTTAATTGTGAGCAATACATTGGTAATAGCCATCTGAGAGAAAAGGAAAGCACAGATGCTGGCCTTTTAGGAGGTCTGGCTTGCTGGGTATATCGCACTGTAAAGTAGGGAGCTGTGTAGCCTCAAAATCTCTGGTTACAAGGGAGCGAGATACGGATCTCTGCCCAAGAGAGGTGATGACTAGGAGCCGGAAATTTTAAATGGGTGCCCTTGGTGGACTACAGAGTAGGAATACAGGTTCAATTGCCTTGAAACGGTGTGAATATTCAGACTGTTTTTGGGGAAGATGTTCAGTGCTCACCTTTATTTTCTCTAACAACGAAGAGAGATTTAGATCAAGACTCCAAGATTCTGCTTATACCAGCCCAACAGGTCAGAGCAATTATACACTCTTGATCTGGCTTCCAGAGAGCAGCTAGTGTTTAGGTGAATGATGCATGGAATGTGCATAGTTCTTCAGGTTCTGCTGCAGCTCTTCTGTGTCCCATCACAGCTTCATAGAGGTGCCCATCTAGGATGGTTGTAACTTGTGTGCTGGGTCTAGCCTGACACATTTTCATCTCAGATGCCGTTTGGTTTATTTAAGTTTAATCTGATTTAACATTTTTTATTTATTAGTGACCTTAACTGTTCTTACGTAGGGAAAATATGAAATATGAAGTTCCTCCCACCACTAGAACCCAGCTGTCAAAATATAACAGCTATTTTGCACACTGGAATGTGCTTTCAAAGCAACATTGTTCTGTGTAATAGTATAATTCACATTAACCTTGTT
Source organism: Dermatemys mawii (assembly GCA_007922305.1). Lineage (NCBI taxonomy): Eukaryota > Metazoa > Chordata > Testudines > Dermatemydidae > Dermatemys > Dermatemys mawii. The sequence goes on from ML677377.1 coordinate 33,175,790, forward strand.
TTATGCCTTTAAGACCTGTATGTATATATGTAGAACTTCTCTTTTAAGCACTCTTTACATTCCTGATAATACTGGCCAGATAAATATTTTTATACTCTTAAACTGAACTGATATAAAAACAAGTTAATCAAACACATTTTTCTTCAGTTCATCTAGAGCGTTATCATATACTCTACTGAATCTTGATTGATTCGTTTGTTTTTTTAACAGAAATTTAGTGTATAAATTAGAAACTTAAGGATTCAGAATTATTATTTGTGCTCTCAACTTATTTGAGGATGCACTTTTTATTTCTTGCCACAAGGTGGTTCTGTAAAGTTCATAAATCAATCAGATTTTATTACGCTGCTATGGCTTATACTGTATATAACAAAGAGGGGTAGATGCTTAAAGGAACATTTCAGGCTTCTCTCTAAAAAGTAATTACATAATTTGCACTTTCATTTACAGGTACCACAAAGAGAAGTGCTTCATTAAACAGACTGAGTAACAAAGTTTCTCTGCAGTCTGAACAGCTACCACCGAAAGGTTCACAGGTGGAACAGAGAGGTGCAGGAAACAGATTTTTTTTTTAAAAAAAAAATAAAAAATCAGAGATAGAAAATTGAATATTTCTTAAATGTGAATTGTGTTTGAACTGAAATGTCTGAACTTTGTTTAGAAATACTTTCACTCCAAAAAGTGTAGACTATTGTGCAGGCCTGCACAACATGCGGTCCAGGGGCCACATGTGGCCCGCACGGGCTCACAGTGCGGCCCGTGGGAGGTGAGTAGGGGTGGGGCAAGCCAAGCAGTGGGGTGGGAGGAAGCAGATGGAGGTGGGGCAAGGGCAGGGCTTTTCGGCCCGCAGCAAGGTTTTTTTGCAGTAATATGGCCCTCGCTGCTTTCCGAGTTGTGCAGGCCTGCTATTGTGCATAAAATGTGACCATTTGGACTTTGGTATCATTACATACATACTAGCAATATCAAACATTGTATCCAGAATTCTGCTGTTTCTATCTGCAAGTGTGTTTTCTCTGAAGCTGTACTTGGGGTGGGTGTGAAGTAAACCAATATGTACAACTTGTGTGGCCAAAGTATTGCATAATGGTTAAAAAACAATTCTGGTTTATAGGTATTCTTGGCAAAATATAATTTTTTAAAGAAAGGAAGTGGGCAATTCAGAAAATCAACTATTCAAATCTCTTGTTAAAAATAATATTCCTTTGCGCTTGTTCTCTAGGAGGAACAGAAAAGAAGAGGAGCACGTCTTTGAATAGAATAAGTAGTAAACCTCATTCTTCTCCTGAATTAGAGAAAGTGAAAAAGGAAGAAAGACCAGGTGGTTAGCTATTTATAAAACTAAATCCTAATCTTGTTATTTAAAAGCAATGCACAGTAAAATTGCATAGGATTATGGTACTTGAGTAGTTTCTTCTGGTTCCTCTACATCTGGAAACTTAGTGAGAATTCTAGTTAAACTCTTTAAATTTCTTGTCTCTGACAAAAAATCCTGTCAGGATTTTTGTGAATTATACTTAATCATGCTAGAAGTAGGTGAGCAAAACGATTATATGTACAAGTCAAAGAGCAAAGACTTGGAAAGATAATCTTAATAAAATTAAGATAAAGAAATCATTTCACTTTAAACTCTAATATTTTTTTCCTGTATCTTATTCTGTTTGGCTTTAAAAGCTCTGTTAGTTTTTCAGTTTACAGGCAATATCTCTGTTCCTGCTGCTGGACTGAGTTTAGTGCCTCCAAGTTATGGGGGAAATCTTCTCATTTGTCTCTGCTTTTCTTTACATCCATCCTTAAAGTACAAGATGACACCTTATTAAGAACTTCTTTCTAATAACTCTTTTCTGCTTGAAGCTAATGGATACCAGCTTTAATAAACATCTTTCTTTCAATTACACATTTGAAATTTTCCTTCTTAGCAGCTCTTGCCCTAATAAGAAACTACAGTAGAATGCCTGGAACCCTTTTTCATATTGAGTTGACCATGATTACTATATATATGTGAGCTTGTATGTGCAAATAAGACTTAACAATAGCTAACAACTGTTGGCAATAATTTGAAAGGTTTTTCTCTGGTTTGTGCCATAGTCTGTTGTAATATCCTCTGTTGCATCCTGACTTCCAATGAAGATAACCTCTGCAAAGCTGAATCCAAAGCTTTCTGTGTTTTGACTTTATTTCAGCATTCCATCTGTGTTATGTTTGTTTGCATATCATTCTCGACACATAACAATTAGTAATAAGTCAAGGACAATAAATGCAATCATATCGGATTGCAGTGTTTAATCCTGCTTTACTATTACTATTTATTTCCCTCTTCATTATTTTAATATTTTCTTCTGAAAATGTTATGATTTGCAACAGTACTCACAAAGCTCCTTCTCTCTTTGATGCTTACTTTCTTCATTATATGACTTCATATTGAATCCTTTTTGATTTGTTCCCATCATTCAGCTCGTCGCTCCCAGATCAGTCCTCTGGAGAGTAATGTAATCAGTCGCCTCCTCGCCCCCACACAGGCCTCCTTAGCTAGGAGTAAAAGTGCTGCTACATTATCGGCTGATGGACAAGATCCCTCAGGTAACAGGAGTACAATAAAAGCCTGAAAGTGATAGCAGTTGCTTTCAAAGCAAGAGTTGATATGACAGTTGCTAACTGTTACCTTTCAGCACAATTCAAACATTTAGTTAACACATCACTATGTATAATACTTCACTAACATTTACTTGGTAAAATAAATGCAATCCATATTTTATGTTGCATGTTTATTTTGCGATTTCATAGAATAGTATTGGCTTTTAAACTAAATACCAGTTCATTCATTCTGCAGAGAATTGTAAACTGGTGTTTATTTTTGCACGGAACTGTCTCTGAGATCTGCATTTGGATTTAAGTGATGGCTTAGGAGGAGGAATCGGAAAACTAGTAATGTTTCAAAGGAGGCCTAAGAAACTAATAAGCATGGGGCACAAATTGACTTATGTGAGGGAGAGGAAATTTTTCAGTGAAAAAGCTGCTGGAACAAGACAACTAAGTTACCTGTGACTTTTTTTTAATCTAAGAAAATTCCAGTGAAAGTATTATGTTCAATGTAAAGTCAATGTAATGTGAACCAAGCTGGAGTTCATTTCACCTGTTCTTTTTTTAAAAAAAAAATCTTTCAACTCACAATCAACTTTTTTTCCTTTCAAATGCATTCCTCCATCTTTATTTTTTTTGTATAACTTAAGCCAATTAACAGTCCTCACTAGTAGTGACAAAACTTCTACACTGCTGACCTGACTGTAATCAATCCTTGCCTCTGCTGATTCAAAATTTATGTTCATGTTTTTGTGCAGCTATTTGTGTGCATTTTATTTTTCCACAAAATGTTTTGTTTTACTTCATATGAGAGAAATCTGTTATTTTGTACTGATAGCCAGGATGTGACTGTGACTCAGTGTTATTCAAACAAAGGTTCAGGACTTTGGCTTTAACTGTCAGCAAGCTTATGGTACTTTCAATAGCATTAACACTTAATTTCAGTAATAATCTCCTTGCTCTAGTTCAAATTATTGATCATAAGAGTGCAGTTCTCTGTACAAGAATGCTGTAGATGTTAAAATAAAATGTTTTATCCATAAGACTACAGTGATTAGGAGCTAGCGTCTGTCATTAGATTTTTGTATCTCTAGATATTTTAAAATCTTAGATATGCTAGTTTTAATCTGTTTGCAAATATCTCAATTTACATTACTTATACACTTCGTAGATGAGTTGTATATTATATATGAACTACTGTATTTAGTGAAGAATCCAATACAGTGGTCATATTTTTCTCATCACATTTTAATATATGTGAAGAGACTGACAATTTTGGAGGTGATAAAGTAATTATAATTGACCATTAACCCTTTACACTTCTAGTTTCTTCACATGCTTTAATCTTTTTTTGTTAAATGTGGATAAAGTGTGTGGTTAGGGGAAAAAAGTAAAAATAAGAAATACTGTTATATGACAGCTGATGTAATAAGGAAGTGCATAAAACAAGGTTAAAATGCTTAATATGGTAACTGCAGTTTGTCACAGTGTTTTCTGAAAAATCATTCCATGTGGGTTGGACAAAACAAAACATTTTATAACTCATATGGTATCTACGTGTTGTGAAACATTTGTGAGATATGCTTCTTTGCCCTATGCAAGGATTTGGCCACCAGAGTTCTGTTAGTCTAGAAGTAATCATCACAAAATATAGTTTGACTAAATTGGAAACTACATTTAGCTATTGAAAGTTTAATGTAGATGATGTTTGGAGAAGCACTTTATTTTTGTTATCTACACTTGACTGCTGCTTTCGGAATGGTTTCGTTCTTGGTGCTGTGGCTTCCGAACTCCTAATCGTGTGATGATGGTGTCTTGCGTCCATGACCTGTTGCAATGTGCACTTCCAGTGGTGTTTTCTCTGTATGGGTTCTAACACACACAATTTCTCTCTCTCTCTCTCTCTCTCTCTCTCTCTGTCCTTTTTTCCTGTTCTGATGCTGTGCACTTGGTTCTCTGTTTTTGTCTTGTCAAATTCCTAACTTTATAGAATCTCACCTCTGTCCTCGTTCAACTTCAGCCAGTTCCATCAGTTCTCCAATCCAAACGCCTAAAGTGCCCATGCGTAGCCGTAGCATCGACAGATTGAAGACCGCTGCATCTTCATCTGACACCAGCTCTCTAGAATCCACACAGGTCTGTTGAAAAGTTCCTTCTACAAAAGGCATGGTGGTTTGTTTGTTTTTTGACAGGTCAGGTTAGGGGCATGTTATAACCATTTGCAATCTTATTCAGCTGTGCTATTTATTGCATAAGAACACACAAATGTTAGTTACATTTCTTTGTTTTTCATTTGTAGATAAACATTGTTGGATAATGTCACAAAAGGCTATTGTAATAAGAACAAGTTGATGGGGTTTTTTACAGTTTTAGTAACCTTTGGTTACTAATTATGCAAGTTAGTAAAAGTAATTCCAAATGGAAGAATAGGTATACTAAAGAGTCACTTCTTTTCTTTTAAAAGAGAACTTTATTTTACGGTGTCTTCAAACCAAAATTTCAAACGCTCTAGAATTTCAGGGTGCTTAAAGCCAAACCTAAATCAGCCTGGGTCTAGACTCTGCATTAATCTTTATAATCTACTTACCCAAATCCCTAGATTCAAACATCCTGAGACTTTAGGATGTTTGAAACCTGGATATGAATTTTGTTGAATGAGCTCCTCTATATTTTCAGGACATGCTGTTGATTATAAATCCTAAAGCCTCATTAATATAACATTACTAGAGCCATGTTCAGGAGGATAAAGAACAATTCAAGGATCTCTTAATGTAACCAGTGAATATTGTGATGACAGCACTTCTACACTTCTCTGGTGTCTTCACCATATTTTAGAAGATGTACTTTACCACTGTTTGTGTATCTGATCAGAAAGCGGAGACAGAAAAGCAGTCCCCAGCTCCTGGTGGGAGGCGCCCTCCATCCCCATCGGTGTCAGCTCGTAGAAGATCTCCATCCCCTGCTAATTTGGCAAAACGTCCTTCATCTCCCTCTACAGCTAGGTATGTTTAAATCTGTGTTCATTCTAAACCACATTCAGAACAAAATGAGCACTACTTCCTGTGCCATGGGGTTGGTGTCCTGATACTGTCCAGTCCGAATGCAGAAGGTGCATATTGTTATGTGTATAAAATCAGTTACATGATTCAGGCTTTCAGTGAAACCTTAATAAGTGTTCCTTTCTCTGCAGACAAAATCAAAAGGCCCGTCCGCCTTCACCTAGTGTATTGAAACAAAGACCATCATCTCCCACTACAGTGTCCAAACCAGCACCTATTCAACGCCTGCCTCTCACACCAAGTGTTATGAATATTACCAAAAAGAAACCTGAAATGGAGTGCAGACCAAAGGACAAGTGTGAAGAAGGAGCAAGACCAGAGCATGGCACTTCTCCAACCTCTGAGAGGGAAACTGTCCCTATTGCTGCAAAGACCAAAGAAGGTAGGAGCCTTTAAGTGATCCACTTGTCTGTTTCATTTATCTTGATGGTGGTCCACTACAGTTTGCAGTTTAATGGTGGTAATTATCTATAAATAGCATTCGAAAGAGAGATCTTTGTAAGTATGCAAAACATTTTAAAGCAATCTAAAAGAAATTTAAATCTTTCAGAATGGTCACAAATTATGTTCCTGACTGCTTGTAGACACTAAAGATGGATAGGACTTTTTCAGGAATTGCCAAGTCAAGTTTCATCTCCTTCCTACATTTCCCCTGCATCTCTGGTTTGATACAATATTCTTCAAAGTGAGGAAGGGATAGCTCTGTAGTTGAATAAGAGCACTTGGAGTCAGGATATCTGGTTCTATTTCTGAACTTTCCACCAAATTCTTATGTGATCTTTCTTTATGCCTTTCTATCTGGAACTTGTCTGAGCCTTGACTTTTATATGCATAAAATGGAGATTCGTGAATATATTAGTAAAATATTTAGAAGCTCTTGGAGGGAAGGCACTATAGAAGTGAAAAATATTAATACTCAGTTCCTGTAGTTTCACTGAATACTGCTGAATAGTGGTGCATTCTACCCAAAAACTAACAGCATTTCAGTGATGAGTGAAACAATCCCTTTATACTGTAGTTTGTAAAACAATTTGTAGGAGATTTTGGGATGCTTCAGGTTTAAAAGATGATGATGATTGCAAATTGTTAATTATACAGTAGCTTTATAAATTGCTGGGTTATACCATATATAGTAGTCAGTTCGTTTTGACTAGAGAGCTTAAGGTATTGACTTCTAGTCTTGTTTACAGTGTAACTTCTAAACTAAATCCTATTCCACTTTGTACATTAGAAATACTGGATTTGATTCTGAAATCCAAGACACATGCAAAGTGATTTTTAAATAGCAGGAAATGCATACAGATTAAAGCACACACCTTTGAAATCTTGTTCTGTAAACCAGATACGTATGAAATTGAGCCAGCTATCACTTTAAAAATTGCATGCATATGCCTTAGCCTGGAGGAAAAATCAACTGCACATTCATCATAGCATACATGAGACCTAGCTTCCAAATGGTTAAAGGCCTGCCTAAATTTTGATTCCAATGTATGTGCAATCGCCACAGCATCAGGAGACAATGGGCCACACTGCCACCCAGAGGAGAATGGGAGACATACTTCTCCCAGGTTGGAAATAAATCTCCTGACCCCATTCGTTGTGCCAAATGAGCACATCCTCTGCCCCTCCAACCAGGAAGAACACCCACTAAAATCTCCAGAAAAGAATCTGGGAAAGACTTCTGATGAGGTATCACATGCACTTCTCAGTGGAGAAGGTCATTGGGGAAACTTAACAAAAAGGAGTTTGATCAGGCAGCTGGTGGCAGTACTGAAGGTGAAAATCCTTCATATACCACGGGTAAGAGGGATCATATGCCTGATGCATGTCACTGCATGTAAAGAGACTTATGTGTATTCCTGAATGTGTGTAAGCTTGAGGGAATGTCTGAAAATTTCCCTGTGTTAACACTTAAAACTGGGTATGAAATATGGCCAGAAATTCTTTGGTATCCCATATGTTGTACTGTGCTTTGCACACATACACTCTCGTGGAAAGATAGCTAGATGTCATAGTCTAATTGTCAATGTCGTATGGAGTTGTACATCAATTTTAAAACAGTGTCCAATGCTCCTAATTGTAATAAATGTGTATCTCATACTTGTCTGGAGTATGTGAAATAATCAGTAATCCACATCACTGATGTTTGATCCCTGCTGTCTGTCCTATTCACAGGTCTATCAGTTATGCTTTGGCTTCAGTCATACATGTTTTCCTTTACAAAATCATCCTTGTCCTTCACAAACCCACCTGCTACATTCTTATCTGTCTCTGAGCCTCTCATCTTCTGAAGCTTTACCGTCTCATTTGCCAGGACTTTGACCTGCCTCCTCTGCTGCCTCTTCTAAACTCTGTTTGGAACTCAACTCTGTATCTAATGTTGCCACTTCTGCTCATTACTTGGGCGCCTCTTCTCTCTCTTCCCCATGCTAACTTCTGGAACTGTAGCCACCTCATCTCCTTCCATTTTGCTCTGCTGCTAACCAGATTATCATCTTTGCAGTCATTGACAGTAGGAGGCTGGGAGTAGTTCTCTACCTAACTCTTTGTGGAGTTTATAAAGCAGGGAGATGGTATGGAAGTTGATCAACACAGAGGTGTTGGGTTCTCTCTTCCTTGTGAGTATGAGGTGTCCACTCCTGGCCAGATATTCACCTTTAAAGCCCTACCTGTGAACATAGAGGCAGATCCCTCTATTCTGGAAAAGTTGCTTCACATTTTCGAAATCATATGCTATGGAGTTGACATCAGAGGGCAAGAACTGAGGGAGTGAGTAGCCATCTAGCCAGGCTACTTCAGTGCTTTGGCATATAACCCAACCAGAGAGTGTTTGGCTGTGCCCTTATGCCTTGTAATATATTACATCTTTGGATATTATATAAAAAGGGCAGTTAGAGATGCTTTGATTTCCATGTAAAATGAGAATGTAGCAATGTCACTGTGTGGACATGATTTAAGAGTTTACTGTGGTGTCCTCTAGTTGAGTTTTACTAATAAAACGAAGGCATAGTTGTTAATATTCTAAAAATATTGCCAATTTTGGAAAATGAATTTTTAAAATTGATGCTTTCTCTTTTGGTCCAGACTAAAGAGCTTATTTCTCAAAATATTTCTCCAGATTTTTAAAAAAGCGCTAATAGAATGATCTTTGAAGGGTACACAGTTATTTTAGTTTTTGGAAATATTCTTTTTTCATTGTTATGATTATTACAGCATTATTTGTAGCAGAAATTCATGTAGTATTTGGGATTGGTTGCTTATGAGGTGTGGCTCCTTTAAGAAACCAGGAAGTGGAGCCAGGAGGAGGAAGAGAAGACACCGCAGTGGGAGGTCAGGAGGAAGAGAAACCTAGAGGGATGCCAGTTAGACCGCTGGAATAAAGTTTGTTCTTGTTTGCATTTACACCTGAGTGGTCTTCAAATTCTTGGAATACCACAATGCACTTTCAGTAGTAACATTATCTGAAAACAGCCAAAGGTGTATTTCTGGGATGAGTTAGTCGAGTATGTCTGCAGTGTAAATAAGGTACTGGGCTCCTATTGTTGCTTTCTTTCAACTGTTAGGACTTTCTTCCAGGCCATGGTTACACTGGCACTTTATAGCGCTATAAAGCCCCCACGAGCGCTATAACCTACTCCCCGTCCACACTGGCAAGGCACTAATAGAGCTATAACTGCTGAGTTATAGCGCTATTATAAATCCACCTCCTCATGGGGAATAAGGGCTGTAGCGCAGCTGCTGTAGCGCTACAGCAAGAATGTGGACACCCACTGCGCTACAAGTAATCTCTGGAGATGCCTAGAGCCATTTAAGGCAATTAACGTCTCTTCCCTTTGTTTTGAACTCGGCTGGAGGAATGCGGAAGTACCTCTTTAGAGTTTCTTTCTTAACTCGGCAGATAAGCAATGCAAATGTTTAAGGAGGGAGCCTGTGTGAAAACAAAGCCTTCTGTGAACGGAGGCTCACTGACAGGCTTTCAGAAAAACGGAAAAACCACTGTCTCTCTCCCTCCGCATACACACAACGCGTCCCCCCTCACCCCCCTCGTTTAAAAAGCACGTTGCACCCAGCTGAATGCTGGGATACCTGCCCTAATGCGCTGCTCTTAATGCCGCATTAAGTGCCCCAAATGTGGCCATGCTATACCGCTGGCGCATCTGAGTGTGGACATACAATAGCGCTATACATATTACTGTATAAGAGGACCGCTATAACCAATAGCGCTATAATCTTATAAGTGTAACCATACCCACAGAGTGCTTTGAATGACTGAGTACTAAGTTAATGACGGTAGGACAGTTGGACAAAGCCATGTTACTCACCTCTCATATCACAGTGGTGAAGGCATGTTTTGAAGTGGATGATGCTATATAAGAGCATCTTCTTTCAAATTCCAGAATCTAGTAGCAAAACTATTCCAGGAACCACAAGAGCCGAAGAAGCCGCTAAAATCTTAGCAGAGAAACGACGTCTTGCCCGGGAGCAAAGAGAGCGTGAAGACCAGGAAAGAATTCAGAGAGAAGAGGAGGAAAGGTAACTTGTAAATACCGGAAAACAGTATTTTCTGCGGTGCAAATTTGATTGGCATGTAAATCTGGCTGGCATGTATTTTAGCTACACATGCAAGAAGCTGCAGAGAGGCAGGTACATATGGCAGAGTTTGCAGGAAATACATATCCTTGTGAATGTCAGAAGTCTGTGTGAAATGGGATTTTACTTTCTAGGCCGGGGTGGGCAAACTTTTTGGCCCAAGGGCCACATCGGGGTTCAAAATTGTGTGGAGGATCCGGTAGGGAAGTCTGTGCCTGCCCAAATAGCCTGGCCGCACCCCCTATCTAACACACACACACACACCCCCGCTAGAATCCCTGACCCATCCGTTCAACAGGGTAACCACTGCTGGAGTCCCAATTCTGTTTGCTGGGAGGGGGGCTGTGGCAGGGTAACGTGACAATCTCGGTGCCATGGCTTTCTGTGGGGAGCAGAGGTACCGGGGGTCCATGGAGCTGCATGGTACCTCTTCCCGTTGCTGCCCTGCCCGCAGCTTCCCCTCCCCATGGAAAGCCATGGCTTTTGGGCTGCAACACCCCTCCTGGCTATTGCTCTCCTCACAACCAGGTTGGCAAGATACGTCCCAGTATTTCCTTCCCTAGCTGCAGCCCCACAAACCTTCCTTCAGCTTATTGGCAACTTTTTTGCTGGCTGGTTGTTGGTAATAAGTGGACTCTACTATAGCTGACTTTGGTCTTCAGAACTGAGAGATTGGGTATGTGTACACTGCCGCTGGGAGCATGCCTCTCAACCCAGGTAGACATTCATGCTCCAGCTCCACTCAAAGTAGTGCGCTAAAAAAGCGGCGTAGAGATTGTGGCTCTGCTAGCTGCCGAAGAGCAAGCCCGCCTGATCCCCTGGGTCCAAGCTCGTGTGACTAGCCCTGTGGCAACGTCCACACTCCTATGTATAGCACGCTCCCAGCTGAAGTGTAGACCTACTCTTTGGCATCTTTCACAAGCTTTAAACTTTCTCTCTTCCACTTTAACTAAATAATATCCAGTCTGTAATCCATTTCTTGGAAATACTAGGAGCAGAGAAGAGGAAATGGTAAAGAAAATGATTGAAGATAAAGCACAAAGAGAGGAGGAGCTCCAGAGACTGGAGGAAGAAAAAAGACTTGATGATGAACAGCAGCAAAGACAAGCTGAAGAGAGAGTTCGCAAAGAACAGGAGGAGCAGGAAAAACTAGTAGGTTTAACAGGTTTACTTGCTAGATATAGAACATGACTCTGTTCCTTGAAACAGGTCTTTTTAAATCCTGGATCAGTTCATGGTGGAAAATTCCCAATCATAAAGGGACATAGGATACCATAGATAAAGCTATTGAAATCTTCCTAAATTGTGTGGCTTCTGGGTCTGGGAAAGAAGCAAATACTTCATAACCATTTTAGTGATGTTCAGGGCACTGGTGGCCGAAAGCTGCTTGGTAGGTAAGATGCAAGGAACTCTGTAAAAACCAAAGTATAATAGAGCTTCTTCATAATCTTATTGGGGCCACTTGCAGAGCTGCCTCTTTTAAAAGATCACAGAGGAGTCTGGGGCACTGTGTGCGATCTAACTTCTGTATAAAAGGTAATGTTAATGGCTAAGAGACTGATACAGCTGATTTTAAAATATTTCTTAGCGTAGGTGCAGCGTGCCTCAGATGGTACGTGACCAGGATTCATCGCCAAATTTGGTCCACTGTTGGATCATTAGCTTGCCTGGGCCGGGTGCTGGCGCACAGTGTGACGTGAATGCTGATCCGTGGCCCCCACATACTCCGAATGAAACTACTGCTAATCCCTAAATATAACCTTTCAGGGTTAACTAATGTCCGTATAACCTGGAAAAGGTATCCTGCCTAATGAACTAAAGAAATTGCATTTTTCAGGCTATATGGACCTTGTTCAATGTATGATGAATTTCGAACAGCCATTTGTATCTCTGGTATATATTGTGTCTCTAACTGTCAAATAAACTTTTCATTCTCAGTCTATCTCTCTTTACTGTTCTGAACAATTGTTATAAAAATAACCTAGTGTTAAGAATCTTATTGCCCCCATCAAGGCTTGCAATCATAGTGAAAAACAAATTCCATTATAATAGGAGCAGTAAGATATTCAGTACCAGCTGTCTTAAATACAAATATCTGACTGCGGAGGTTTTTAATTAATTTTGCTATATTTGCAATTTAACTGCTTTCCTTGTGGCTTCTAAAGTATCTGCCTTAAATGGACCTTCAGTCTGAAGTACAGGTTAAACTAACTATTCAGATAGCTCTGGGAACATCTAAAGAACTGGGATAATCATATAACTAAATAGTTTTTCTGTGAATTTCAGAATCAGGTGGCAAATCTGTAATTCAGATTTTCAGGATTACAGATAGATATTTACATGTACTGCACACCAGATGCTTAAGTGAACCATTTATCTCATCTACAAAATAATGATAAAATAGCTTTCTTGACACCTTAAAATTGAATTATGTATTGGATCCCATATTTTCTGCCTTAATTTTAGCGAGAGGAAGCTGAAGCAAAAGCCCAAGAAGAAGCTGAAAGACAACGTCAGGAGCGAGAGAAAATTATGCAGCAAAATATGCAGGAGAGACTTGAAAGGAAAAAGGTGCATAGTTCTTGCTTTCAAGCCTTTAAGAGTGTTGAGACACTAATGTTAAAGCAATTTGGTGAATAAAGTTAAACCATCTGCACTGGGAACAGTCACATGTATTTGAATAAATCAAATTGTGTTTTTAAATGTATATTTTGGTTTCTGTTCTAAAAAAAATTAAAATTTAAAATGGTAAATAGAGTAAGGAATTTTTAAATCCTTTAAATACAAAAGTTGATAAAAGAAGCCAAATGATCAAAGTTCAGCCTTTTCCATGTTGTGACAAATTCACTTTTATTTGCTTTAACAGAGAATTGAAGAAATAATGAGAAGAACTCGGAAGTCAGATCAGAATGAAGCCAAGGTACTACTTTGTGACATTATATAGATTCAAGGAGTTCTCGTGATTCATTTTCAGAAGAATAACATGCATCTTTGTATTCTGTTTAACCGGAATGAATTGGCTTCCAGCCATAGCACCACGATCCTGTCTGTTACCCGATAATAACTCTCAGTATACCTGGGCAATTATTAAATACTCTTGAGGGTCTCTGCAGCATGTAAGTTGGATGTACATCTTTTAAAATGTATTGAATCATGGGTGGTTGGCAATAAATATTGTGTGTTGTGTTACTTACAACAGTTTCAGTTGGCAGTAATAAAGATTTCTGTTACAGAATGAAGAGAAGTCTGCTAATGAGGCTGATGAGGAAGAGGATGCTGAAGAGGAGGGAGAGTTGGGCCTTGAAAAAACGTATCAACCAGGTAAACAATGTTTGGTAAATGAGGTCGAAAATGGTTAAAATCTCTTATACTCTAAAGCGGAGTAGTCATTGTCTCACTGGGGTCTGTACTCCCTAATAAACAAAAGATTTTGTTTCTTCACTCATCCTCTGAAAGGCCTTACTCCATTTTCAGCAGTTGGCAGTATTTACTGTAAGTTAATTTTCATGCTGATGTATGATGATTTGAGTACACCATTTTCACAATTGCCATGGAAGCAGTGTGCATAAAAATGAGGATAGATTATTTATTCCATAGTGCAGAAGACAAGCAAAATTGTTAACTAAAAATATGATTTGAGAATGACTATATAATAATAATGTTTTAGATTTGTTCTGGCACTTTAAAATACATGTAGTATTCCATATCATTGCCAATTTCCTGATAGAGTTGTTGGTTTTATGAGATTGTATGTTTAGGACATTCCAGCTAGGTGAGAGATCAGCTAGGCATTTATTTGTATTTTGTTCATTTGGAATAGCAACCCTAATATATTGCAGCTCTCTTTCTTTCAGAAAAGATAAATGATGTTGATCTGTCTCAAGAAATCAAGGTGCCGACACAATGTAGTTCTGAGTTTCTGTGTGGTTTGACTTCTACAGAATCTTCAAGGCAAGATATGTCAAAAATGGAGGCAGATGAAGTACTTATGAATGGAGATGAGCAAGACATTTATCAGAAGAAGAATAATGAGGGGTCTTTGCATGTTACGCAGCTAAAGGGCTACAGGTGAGCCTGTGTGATGATGTCCTAATGTAAATGTTGCATCTAATTGTAATTTACACAAGAAATCGTTAAATGTACTTCATATAGTTTGTGTTTAGTACTGATCAGAGGTTGCCAAAAATTTAGTTTGAAACTGTTGAGTTTTGTTGTAGTTGTCAGGAAACACCTGACTTACTCTAGACAAAACTTCAAGTTAGTATTTAAGAAATTATATATATGCCACTTTAAATATGTAAAACAGTGTAACATTAAATTATAAAAATATAAATTATTCCTTCTTGTATAATTATACATTTTTGTATTTTGGAACTGATTTGTAATTCCTCTCAATCTAACGTGAGTCTGGAGTAACACTAGTGAAGTCAGTGGAGATACACCTCCATGTAAATCTGATGTGAAATTGAACAGGCCCACAGCTGATTGTTTCAATGTACAGAAACTAAATCCAGAGATTTTTGTTAGTTTGCTTCAGAACTTACTAAAGCATCAGTATCTTGATGATGAAAAATATCAGTTTAAAACTTTCGCTTATAAAGCAGTGCCCACTTCCTCAAGTGTATTACATGATCAAACTGTCAGCTTTCTATTTAATACAGAAGCTTCTTGTTTTTGATAGTGCCATATCAATAACAGTGGTGGTGGTAAGTGGACTGAGATGTTGCGAAACAAACAGAAAGATGCCTAACTTACTGGTAAACAAAGGCAACAACCTGAACGGTTTTCCCTGAGGTTGGATGACAGTTTGTTACTAAATCCCCAAACAAGAAAATGGAGAGAAGGAAGAGTATCTAAAGGATTCTCTTAAGACACCTTCAATTCAGCTAAAATATATTAAAAACTAATGCTAAAATTCCCACCAAGTGAGGTTTTTAACAATACATCTCTCTCTTAAAAAGATGAAAATGAGAACATTTCCATCCAGTGCTAGGAAAAAGCTCTAGATTCATGGGCAATTCTGTTTGTCCAAATCCTAATGATACTCTAAAATTTGCACTGTGAAAATTCTCTGATATTAAATTAAGTTTCTGTTCTTGCCCCATGTGTGTAGTGACTGAATACAGAACGTAAGCGTTTCAGGACTTCAAAAATTATTTGAAACTGATGGTTTGGATATAACACTTTTACAAAGTAGTCTGTGACTCAGTAAATGCATGTATTTGTCAAAAATGAATCTGAAAACAAAGCAGAAACACAGACTATTAAAGCAGGAACATGGATTCTGTGACTTTTTTATGCGAATTCTGTGGAGTTGTGCTCTTATCTGATGGTTATTGGTGTAGAAGTGACTGAATGGATGTTGCTGCTGTTGTTCCTTCTGATCTGACTCCTATAACAATTGCAGGGCAGGTAGGGCAACTTATCCCAAAAATTATTCGTTGAGGGAGAATATGGGGATTTGTATCCTTTTCTATTGGTAAATAAGGGTCAGTTGTCCAGCACTGTTAACAAATGTTTGATCTTTCTCCAGTCCTTCAGCAAAAGAAATGGTTATCCAGAATTCAGAAATATTGCACGTTAATGAAGCTGATCACACGATTGAACTTATACAGAATCTCAATGGAAAATCTAGTGCATGGACTTTTGAAGAAATTATTGATCTTGGAGTACATTCCAAGTCAACCAAACTGAGTTCAGACAGCATTACTGCTGATAACTGTAATGAAAACTTGAATGATGTTGCTACAGTTCCCCCTAGTCCAAAATTAGCATTTGAGGATGAAGGCATGGTGAATTCCTTGACCAAACCTATAGAGACTGCATCAGGTAATGTATGCTGACTACCCCTTGCTCCCACTAAATTGAGAGAGCTTTGTTAAATATTACTGTATTAGGGGGGAGGGAGTTTTTTGTGTTTTTAGTCTCTCATTTTCTAAACTAGCAACAGGCTCTTACTGTTGTGCTTATTATTTTCCTTTTGTCCGAGGAGTAACTAGTTGATGACTTTTGAAGGGACTTAACTAACCGTTACAGCTAGTTAACACACCAGCTGAGTGTTCTTCCAAAAGTACAGCTCAATTACTATGAAGCTTCTGTACCTCTCCCTAGGACTAAAACTTTTTTCTATTTTTTTTTATTTTTTGTTCTTAAATCTCTTAGATGGTTACTGTGATTTTTTTTTTTAATGTTGCTGATTACTCTTAAAACCCTTCCTGAGCTAGACCTCGCTGACTTAAGCCCTTCCACTTAAGTATATTCTTGCACTTTGCTGGGACTGAGCTGTTCTGAATATTAAAATTACCATCTCAAGTCTGTAGGGCATTTAGCTCCTTGGCACTTGTTGCAGAACAATATTCTGCTTGACACCTGGTTTTTACTGTAAAATATTCTTCATGTTGTGAGCTTGACTAAACATGACAACAGGCATACTCTTGGTGCTAGTGCTGAATGAAAGATGTTCTATTAATATGGGGATAAAATGAATAATAGATGTTTTATTTCTAGAGCAAATGATTAATTAATAAATACTGTGCACTTGATGCATTTCATTTAAGAATAGCCTCTGAGGTAGATGTGCTGATTTTACAGATGAGTGGACAGAAGTTGAGACTTGCCTGTGGCCACACTGTGAATTAGTGATAGAGGTGGGAAAAGAACCCAGGAGTTCTGACTACCAGTCCTCTTGTCTAAACACTAGACCATAAGCAGTAGAGAGGAAGTGTTAACTGTGGTGTGCTTTGCTGCAAAGAAACTGATTTCTTTCTGATAAGCTCAGTACAGAATGCGTTAATTTTTCAAAGCTATTGGTTAGAGATCTGTAATGCAGAGAACAGTGTAACAAAGCCAGTGTTTCATCCCAAGCAAAACTTCTGAAGTTACGGAAACAAAATCTGAATTGCACAAAGTTTATAAAAACCAAACGAGTCTACAGACATCAAGCTGACAGGCCTAAGTGTGAAGTGTGGGGGAGAGAAGAATTACCAGTCTAATAGTGAGAATCCTCCAAAAGTTGTCTTATCACAAATCATTTATAGTTATCCATGTCCATGACTGATCATTAGGGTGGCAGGTCAGAGATTTGATTAAAACTACTGGTATAGGACTGGACTATTTTTTACATTGGAAGTTAAGATCTCCAACACACCAGTTCAAAAACATGTTTATAACAAGAGCTTTCCACCCACTTGACAAGGAGTTATGTGGCTAGGTGTTCTAAATAGAAAAGCCGTGTAGTGGAAATGGGATGGTTACACTACCCGAGTCATCTTTTCAGATTCAGCACATTAGAATTAGAGCATTTAACGTTTCCAAACTCCTGACAGCTGTCTGCTCTGTCCCATGCCCAGAGGATAGATGTCCATGTTTGTGTAAGTGTTTCATGTACTTGTAATGTATATGTCATTGCAGTGTGAACCGTTGTTACCACTTAGGTGAGAAGCCAAAGATTGTGACTGGGCCAGGGAAATAGAGCTAAGGGCTTGCTCCTGCTGTGGTCCTTCCAGATTGGAGTTCAGATACAATAGCTAGGTTCACAGTGCCAGTGTACCTGTGGGTATGTTTAGAGGACATTCTGTGGGTAATTGGAGGACTTAAGGTTTGTCTGCTTTCACACCTCCTTACATAAACACCAGTGAGGTTTGAAATGCTCACCTCAGATTCTTACTGCATTTTGAAAGTTAGTCTAAATAGAATGACAGTATTTTGAGCCTGCTAATAACTAATGCAATTAAACAGAAGATGAGTATATTTAATTAGAGAAACCATAGTGTCTAGGCTGGGCTTTGGGCCTTGTTCAGCTAAATATGTTTTGAGGTAGTGTGATGTAGCAGGTATGTTCATAATTTTACAAACTCATATTTACACACTTATATCAGGAAAAATTTACTGCATTTGTTACATTTGATTATGCATGTGCAAGTGTGGACTAACCCAGCTGTTATCCTGAGACAGAAACTACTGTTCTGCCAGTTAATGAAATAGGTAAGCTGCAGATCTGTTCCTGGCTGCATTAGACGTGGCCCCTGACACAGAGAGCAGATCTACTTAGTGTCTTGTATACAGTACATACTGCAGAGCATAAGAACATTAACCACCTCTTCTTTGCTCTTTGGACAGAACTGTGAACACTAGAGTCCTGGAAATAACGTGATTGCACTTCAGTAATCCAGTGTTTTATCAAGTACCGAAGGCCTTGTTTGGGAAAGCTGCTTGTTAACCTTTACCTGTCTTCAAGCTTGCAAAAAAGTCCATCAGGGAAGGGATAATAAACTTCTAAATTTGCATCTTGAAAACTTTCAGGGAGACTTCTGTGCTGTTGTTCCTTTTCCATTTGTTTAGTGGACTGTTAGACAAGCTTTCCTTGTTAAATATCACTTGTTCGCCTTTTACAAAATCTCTGCTAACATGTCTCCGGGTCCTTTTATTTTCATATTAGTGTGATGTACAGTCCCCGTGTGCCATTGGGAATTTACCAGCTGTCCACTGACAAATAGTTCTGCATGTTTCTGAAGTGACAGTTTGCAAATTTAAATAAAAAATTATGCATTCGGTGCATATTAAAACCACATCCCATTTGTTATTTTTCTGTAAAATCCCTGTACAGTTGGTGATACTAATAGGATATTTAAGAAAAGCTAAATTGGTCATTTCTCTCTTTGATCCAACACTGGGTTAAGAAACTGGGATTATTTCTAATATGAAAATATTAGTAGCTTCAAAATACAGTATTGTACAACCTTTAATACATTTTAATGTTACTGGAACGTCCTAAAATTTTACAATATACACCAGTATGTATGCACTAATATACTGCAAAAATGTTGAGTACCTAAACGTGTTTGTTATAGGGCAGTTTAACATTTGTCATGCTTTTTAAAATGTTTTCATTTGAATTACGTATTTAAGTTTATCTACACTCATGTAAGTATTATGTTGTGTACATAACAGTATTAGGCCATTCAAGTCCTGTTTTTTGTTCATGTTAATTATTCTACATGTTCCTGTGCTAGCTTTTAACAATGACTGCAAATAACATATGTATTCCCTTTCCTAAAAGCTGCATTAAGTAATGTAATCTACAGTTACTTGCTTTTTACAGCATGAAAAGATGAAATGAGTATCTTTTGCAAATGGCTGCCACAAAAAGTGTAAGTGCAGTCCTGTTCTTATGCCTTTGTAAGAGATACAGGATAATGATTTCTTTAAAGAATTGCTTTCTCAAGCCCTGCTTAAATCCTTAGCTGACACTTCAGTACCAATTAATCTGAATGGCAGCTGCGTTTTCAGTGTTAAAATGCAAATGTTCTTGCTGGAACTAAATGTGTTCCTTTCTTGACACCACGGTTAAAACAGGAAACCCTCATCCTTCCTACTTTCTTAACCCTTTGCTATTCCAGGTATAGTAGAACTGTTTTAGACTTAGAGCAGTGCCTTAGGTAAAAAGAAAAATGTATTTTTGTATAATAGCTGTTTCTGGCAGAGACAATCATTCTAACAAACAAGATGCTGATATTTTTTTCTGTGCAGATGTTATTTGTTGAATGCTCTGTTACAGCTGTATGTAAATATGTGTGCACTGTTAAATAAACTTTGCAATTGAACAATGTGTCAATTTTTTGCAATACTGAACATTAGGTTACTAGGGTTCTCAAAACTTTTTCCCAACTGCTTTGTCTGGAGATCCAGTCAAATGTTGACCAAAACAGCCACTCTAATACACAGTAGACTCCATAAACTAATTGTTACTATTAAAATAAAATGTGAAGGGTTAGACTGACTTGTATTGTGGTAGTCCTAGTGGGCTTCTTGTGCTAAACAAAACAAGAAATACTTGTGGCACCTTAGAGACTAACCAGTTTATTTCAGCAAGCACATGTACAAACTATTGACACTTAAAAAAGAAAATATAAGTTCACTGAAGCTAGTGACTTACATTCCGACTTCCTTTTTTGCAGCACTTTACACTCCGTACAGGAAAGCAGTGACTACTGGGAACGTGACTGGACAATACATCTTGCTTTACCAAATGGCTGTTTCCGGTGGATTTAGGTGCTTTGTGATCTGTACACTGAGTGATTCAAGTGGCCTTGGTTTGTTAAATGTCTTCAGCTTGTTATACTCTTTGATCTAAAATACACTTCTAATCCGAATACCTTTTTAGTATATTAGTTATAATTGGAATCTACTCCATAAGGCAGAGGTCCCCACGGTGTGGGGGTGTGTGTCTGGGGCCTGGGCCAGCCCCTATGGGGGCCGGGGAGGGAGCACCACCCAGCTCCACTCCTGGGCCTGGCCTTGGCTCTGTTCCCAATCCCTCTTGCAGCTGTGGTCCCAGTCTTGATCCCCTTACCCAGTTCGTGCCCCCCTTCCCCCCTGGAGCCTGGCCTCTGGGGGGGTAGGAGTGGAGATGAGTGGGGTGTATGGTAAAATTTGGGGACCACTGCCATAAGGAAGAAGCAAAGAACTTGCCAAAGTGACTTAGTTTCAGTTAGCATTGTAGCTTCTTCAACAGTCTATAAGAATTCTTAGTTTGTAGGAGGGCTGGAAGATTTGATGCCCTAATGCGAATTATACTTTCACGTGCTCCCTGTTAATGCACTCAGCTCAAGCATGTTTTTTCACATAAATCAATAGGGAAAAGCAGTTGGAACTGAATATTTTTTACTTAATCATGGTTCTTCCAGTATTGGTGGCTGGAGCTATTCTTATGCAACGTAGAATTAAAATATGTAAGGGGATAATCCTGCCATTAAGTTTTTCTGCCATTTTAAGTAGAAACCAACATTGATGGACTAGAAGTCTACGAAGAAAGTAATTAACAGCAACTCCCTTGCCCTAAACTATTACTAGTCTGAATGTCTCAGGTCCATTGATCATTATCTGGATGACTAATGGCATCTTACAAATTAACACCAGTTTAATTACCAAGAGGCTAAATCATTGCCTGAAGTGCCAAACAGGATTTGGAGAAGATAAGTTAGTACCTTCTTACTGTTAAACTTGACACTCTTTCCTTTCTCCAAGTAAAAATCCTGTCACAAAAACCCATCATCAATATTGAGTCGCTTTGTAGTACAACGCAGCTTATATTTTCCTTTTATTAGATTTAAATCTGGTAAATACTGAGGTGTACCCTATGATGAAAGACAAAGTTCAGTGAGCCTTATCGCTACTGTGAAATTGAAAAAAAATTCAAGAAATTGAGTATTTCAGGGCCCTAGGTCTTGCATTTTGTTCTAAGATCAAAGGTGCCATATAATGGCTCTCTAATTTCCATGTTTTTGGAGGTTGAAGAAACTGTAATTACACTCTGATTTAGTACCTTGCCTCTGCTAACATTGAATAGGCTGCTCAAGGAAGGACAACGTTTTGACCTTTGAATAAGGTCCTGTAGCAGAGCATAGAAAATAACAAAGTATTCTTTTGGACTCTTGCAGAGAAAAGAATAGTCATACCCCGTCCCTGTGTGTTTTAGGCACTGCTCAGCTCCCTCCCATCTCCCCATTGTAGCAGTCACCCTCAAAACCTTGTGTGTGTTGTACAACCTTCTATCCCACTGTCCCTGCCCTGAATCACAAGGGCAGTTCAGGGAGTTGAGATGGTTTAATGTTGCTCAGGCAGCTCCATTTATTTAAAAATAGATTACATCTGGAAGAGGGATTTCAGAGGGACAGACACCAATTTGAGGTTAATTTTCCAATAACCCACATTTAACTATGCTCTTGGCGATGAAGGTGTTGGCACTTAGTGTTAGCTGCAATGAGGGAAGGATGGGTCCTCATAACAAGGTAAGTTTAGTTTTGTAGTGTAATGTGCGGGGGAGGGTTAGGGACTTTGACACATCCTTGATACTTGTTTCCTACAAAAACCAGTGAAGAGAAACAATTGTCCAGACTTCATGAATCCAGGCAAGCATTAATCCAATTTTTATTAGATCTTAAAATAACATGTTGGCGTGGTAGGAGAGCTATCCTACAGTGTTTTAAAAACGCATATATATTCATTGTATGGTATGCTTCAAACAATAACTTCTTGAAGGTGGTGAATTAGTAAACCAGGTGTAGACAGCATAATTAAAGTAAAAAAGCTGGTAAAGCAAAACCCTCCTACAAGCCAATTTAAAATCAGGACTAACCGTAAGTTAAAATTGCCATAAATCTGTTTTAGCATTCTCCCTAGCTAAACCCCAGTACCAAAACATTATAAACAAAGCCATACCATATACTTGCTGTAACTTGCTTTATATGGTAGTATAAGCAAAGGCATTAATGTTCAGCTGCTACTAACTGCATGTCTGTATATAAAGTACTCATGAATGTATAATTATGAAGCACCATATCTATGATCCTGGGTGTGACCTTTGCATCTCCTTACTGATGGTTTGTGTTTGGTTCAGTAGATGCAAAGATTTGTATGTTGCTTGTCAAAAACCACTTCATAAAATATCAAACTTCAACTTGCATTACAAAATCAGCTTTTGTTTTACTTTGTGCTAATCATCATGCAGAAGAGGCAATAGCTGGATAGTTAAGGACCTAAAATTCTGGCCCCTCAAGCTTTTGTGTTAATAGCTATCACGAAAGCAAAGTTAGTTTTTCAGTTAAGTAAAAGTTTTTGTTACTGCAGAATCTTAGAATCTAAAATCAAACAAGCTGAAATATGCTGGGGCTGGAGGTCTGAACCATTCTGTAAAATGGAAGAAGGCAGGGTTTAATATGCAAGCTCCTTTTAGCAGGCCCTTCTGGAGCAGCTCAGATACAAGAGCAGGGCGCCAATCCATTTTACAGCAAAGGCTGAGGCTGCTCCTTACAGTCTATGGGGACAGTCAGCGCAGTAAATTTGCTGATTATGATAGACAAAGCGCCTGTTAGCCAAAGGACGGGAACACTTGGTGCACTTGAAACAATAATCATGCCAGGATTGGCCTTCATGGCTGACCACAGTGGATCCTTTTCCAAATCCTATTTAGAAAGACAGAGGGCGTTATTACAGAAGGTAATTTTATAACATTTCTTTCAATAAAAAGTAACTTGTTCTTTCTTAATGTCTATTGACTTACAGAAAGAATAGAGTAGCTGGTTGCTTTCCTCGAAAGAACAATGTTCCCTCAGCTGTATAAAATCCACCAGACCTATCAGGAGCTGGACTTGGTCCCAGGTGCCCTGCTCTGCTCTGTCTTGTCCACCCCAGCAAACCATTTCAAACTCTGTTGGTAATGTCTAATAGTAATGGAGCTAGAATTGCCTTTGTCTAATAGTTATATAGCTAGAAGAGCCTGTTTACTTCCAGTTATTAGTCAGCAAATATATGCAGCCATATATTTAGTGTTACATCACAGGCAACTGAAGAGCAAATGAGAGGTAGGGACTCAAACTCACAATTTATACTGGCTCCTGCCCATCTCTAAAAAGGTCAATAGTAAATAATTCATGGAGCACATTTTGATAGGGAGTTTGTTCAGTCCAGAAACTTAGACCAGTTCTAATCAGTAAAGCACCAATAAGCATTCATAAGGCCATACTCTCCTTTACAATAAGGTTCCTTTACACCACTCTGGCAATGTAAAGGAGTCTTTACGTTTGTACACCTGTTTTATACCCCTGCGTGAATTCACTAAGCAGGCAGGTTGCTGCATTCTGCTCTGCCTGAGAGAACAGAGCAGCTCCATCTTCAGAAACACCCCAAGGCCATGCCCCTCCATGCCAAGCGTGCCACGATAGCAAGTAAGAGGGACAGAGCGTCTCTCTCTCATGCACGACTGCCCAGCCCCCCTGCTGGTGATTTACATCTCTACCGGCTGCTCTGGGTGCCCAAACCAACCTGCTGCTTCTGCTAAGGAAGCGAGGGCAGGGGGGCTGCATGACTGCTCTTTCAGCTTCCCTGTCAGAAGTCATTTTTCTGTGGGGAAGGAAAGAAATCTAGGGGGGCTATGAATTCTGTACAAGCGCAGTGACGTGCACAGTGATGCAGAATTCCCCCAATGTGCATACATACTGCTCTCTGCTTAGTTTAAACTTAAGGAAATTGAGGACCTTAACTATGATCCCCCTCAGCTGGCTTCCCAAACTCAGGCACCAATTACCCTGTTAAGTGAGGCTGCTGAGAGCTCAGAACCAGCACATACAATGGAATTGCAGCTAAATTTACATGGTTCCAACAGTATGACTTATGTCCTGTTTATGAACAAGTCTTAAGGCCTCCATCAGAGTGGGCCCCATTGTGCTAGGTGCTGTGCAATGTGTTCAAGACAGTCCCTGCCCCAGAGTTTGC
The DNA here is from genome assembly GCA_007922305.1 of Dermatemys mawii. Classification (NCBI taxonomy): domain Eukaryota; kingdom Metazoa; phylum Chordata; order Testudines; family Dermatemydidae; genus Dermatemys; species Dermatemys mawii. The sequence goes on from ML677377.1 coordinate 33,200,290, forward strand.
AAGTGACCAGACATGATAGGTAGATAAGGCAAACAAGCAGGTGCATTGAGGGAGATATGATCCCATCCTGTTATGTTTTTACTAACTACTGCCTGGCTAAAAATGTAGACAGCTTGCTCCCTGCTTTGCCATTCTCAGACTGCGGTTTTATACATCCCGTGTGGGCAAGGGAAACTGATGAGGGATTTGGAGGACGGGGTGGTGGCTTTAGGGAAATAGTTATTTTCTATTAAGTTCTATTCCTTTCTATGGATTGTTTAGATCTATGAACGATCAAAGCCTATGCCCGCTATGAGACTGCTCTGATAGGGTCCAAAAGCCATTCTCCATATGGGTTTCAGAATTACGTTTATACAATGTTTCTATAAGGGGTTTTGGAGTGAATGGAAATCATCCCTTGCTCTCTACTTCATTCCTGTATCCCAATTAGCCACAAGGAAGCAAACTACCTTCATTTTCCAGTTCTGCGGGTCTATGTCATGAGTTGTTACTTAAAACAGGTGTTACAAAGTGTGTGCGGTAGAACATCAGCAAGAAACCAAACTGTATCCACCTTCCTGCCTCCTGTTTTCTTACTAGAATTTCTTACACCACTTTCAGCCCAAATGAAAACCACCTGCTTCTCTCTATTCTTCAGGAGACTGCCCTGGGCTGGTCAGGGTGAAGGGGGTGAGAAAGCACCTGGATAAGTCCTTATAAGAGGGAGGAAGGGCTGGCTAAAACCATGCTGCCTTTGCTGAGTCTCAGTTTGCACTAATCGGCCAACCTACCTGTAATGGGGTTCTTGCAGCCAGCACACTTCTTGGCAACGTACGTCTTGTAGCAATCAACACAGTAGAACTGGTCGTCCACAGCAGTGAAGCGTTTCCCACCAATCTGCTTTGAGCAGCCAGTGCAGACAAAGCACTCTGAATGCCAAGGCTGCTCCTGGTAAGTGATTCCTCCAGAAGTGATGGCCTAGGGCAGAAATGAACATAAGGAAAGCATTATGCTGTAGCCATCACTGCACGTCATGACAGGCAGGACAGCTGGGTTTCAGAACTGGGGTGAAGGAGCTTGCTGCAGTTAGCTCTTTTGTGGGGTTGGGTTCCTCGCTGACGGGGATTTCCCTTCTTTTGAGAGGCTTTTGCCGAAAAGGCACCAGCATAAAGCTGGCTGAGTTTCTCTGGGCTGATCTCTGGTCAGCCAGGCACTTCCAGGGAAATTTCTCGGTTGTAGTGGGGTTTTACAAACTGTACAAAATTACAGATATTTAACAGCACGGGTTGTTTACGGTACCAGCTTTGCACTAATGATACCAGTAAAGTAATCAGCAAGCAACACCAGTCAATTTTTTCACAGTGGAAGGGAGGCTGCCATTTGCTTTGCTTTATTCGTTATGCAGGGAAGCTTTCCTACTGATGATGGAGTCACGAGACTAAACCCAAAGTCCTTTGCCAAAATACCGGCATCTGGAAAAATGATGACAACTGCAGTGAAATCTTTGCTCAAGCTGATGATTTTCTCAATTAAAAAAATTTACATTAAGGTTAGTCCAGCTTGTTCTGCTCCTCTGCTCAACTCAATGCTCCCATAGACAAAGGGCCCCTTCCCATCCCAAGAACTGCATGGTGACTTACATTCTTGCACTTCACACACAGCTTGGCAAACTTATGTTCATGGCAAGAGACACAGTAGATATCATCTCCTTTGGGGAAGAAGCTGCCAGTTCCTATCACTTGCTTGCACTGGCTGCAGGTGAAACATTCCTTGTGCCAGAATGACTTCTTGTATTCAACATTTTGGTCTCCTGCAACAGAATGCAACAGGTTACTGATATAGGAATTTGTGCAGCCCACATGGGTCACTATTCATGCTGCATGAACATTCCTGCATTTAACAAAATGTTGGGAATCATTAAGAAAGGAATAGGTAAGACAGAAAATATCAGCTTGCCTCTATAGCTAGCCATGGTATGTCCACCTCTTGAACAGTGCATGCAGATGTGATTGACCCATCTCAAAAAAGATATATTGGAATTGGAAAAGGTTCACCAAAGGGGAACAAAAATGATTAGGAGCATGGAACAGCTTCCATATGAGGTGAGATTAGTAAGATTGGGACTTTTCAGCTTGTACAAGAGATGACTAAGGGGCAATACGGTGCAAGTCTATAAAATCAAGACTGATGTGGAGAAAGTAAATAAGGAAGCGTTATTTACACATAACATAACAAGAATTGGGGGGGTCACCAAATGAAATTAAAAGGCAGCAGATTTAAAACAAACAAAAGGAAATATTTCTTCACACAATGCCAGAGGATGTGAAGGCCAAGACTATAACCGGGTTCAAAAAAGAACTAGATAAAGTCATGGCGGAGAGGGCCGTCAATGGCTATTAGCCAGACGTGCAGGGCTGCAAAACCATGCTCTAAAGCAGGGGTCGGCAACCTTTGTCACATGGTCCATCAGGGTAATCTGCTGGTAGGCCGTGACACATTTTGTTTACACTGACCGTCCATTCCCAGCCAATGGGAGGTGCAGGAAGTGGCGGGGGTGAACCACCACAATGCCAATTGGGACACTTCTGATCAGCAAAGGTCGGCATCGACCAGGCGGAACTCTTGAAAATGTGGGCTCTGGTTCTTCTGCCTAAATGGAAGCTGAGTGCTTGCCAAACTCCTGTCTCGAGTGCTCTGCTGCAGGGAGCCATTGTTTTTAAGAGACCGGACTAAAAATCCCACGAGTGCTGGGGTGAAGTATAAGCACAAGGCTAAATCACAGCCAGAAAAGGGCAAGGGTTTATTTCTAATTAGACTGTAATGCTGGAACTAACGAGGCAACTGCCAGTCGCCCTGCTCCTGGAGCACTGGATTGTGGGGTGAGGCCATGGCATGGTTCTCTGTGTTTTCAGGAGCGGGTCCATCTTCCGGAGCAAGTCAGCCTGTGCACGGCCATTAGCTGCTGCCTTCCGTGGCTTGGCAGGACCCTGGTAGGTTGTGCTGGATAGGACCCCTGGTCAGCACTCAGCATTAGATAAGGTGACCAGCTAAACAGGAGGTGGGAGTAAGAGGTGCCTGTATAAGAGAAAGTCCCAAATATCAGGACTGTCTCTACAAAAGGCAGGACATCTGGTTGCCCTAGATTTGGATTATACCCCAAGCTGGGTAACTAACAGCAGTACCTGCAATAATAGCTTTGAAGCAGCCTTTGCATTTGTTTGCACCCTCAGTTGCGCTACAGGTGCTACACCAAACTTTGTTGTTTTCCTTTAGCATGAAGGGCTCGTTAACCAGAGACGTGTAGCACTTAAAACAGCGGAAGCAGTTATCATGCCAATAACGGTTTTTGAAATGCAGCTCCTAGGAACAAGAACAAAAATGCATCATTGTACAGTGCCATAAACCCCTCGCAGTTCCTAAAGCACAACCTTTCAGATGACCAGATTTCACAACACTGTAGCAAAACACACACACACACACACACACACACACACACACACACACACACACTGAATGCAGCCAGCTCTGGGGTGGAGGACAGCAGCCACTGAACAGCACACCAGTGGAAGAACAGGAAATGTTGATCATGGACACCAGGAAAACATTGGATTCTTTAATAGCCATCATAATATAGAGGCGCTTGGTTTTTAAGGTCTCATTTGAAAGGTGCACATGGGGTAGACTGCACGGTACCTAATCTATTTCTCGCTGAAGCACTGAGTTGGGCCTGGCACACTTTGAAGTTAGGTTCCAGTAAAGGAAGGTGTTTCAAACCCAGTGCAATATAGACCCCTTTGTGCATGCAAAGTCTAGGGTTCCTGTGGCCAGGCTCCCTGCTGTTAGAATGCAGTCTGAGGGGTGCTGGAATTTCACTCTTAGTAAAATGCTAAACAGGGCCTAGATCACAGGAAAGGATCTGATTTACTGGCGCTGCCTTAAAAAGGAATGTGGGTAGCTAAGCCTCCTGGCTAACACAAAGTCATTCTTTGCAAACCCCAGAAATAGTTGTTGCTGGGCAAATGGTGACATTTTGCCTGGGCTAAATGTGGGAAAAGTGTCTGCTGTGCAGTTTTGCCCTTTTTCACTGCCCACAAGTTCCAAAGAACCAGTTACATTTAGCTCAGGCCCATCTTCCTAGAACTTTGCATTGCCCAGAAACCTTCCCCAAGTGGCAGCAGAAGGCCAGCACTGCTGGACACATGGCCCATAACAGTTTTTCAAAAAAAAATTCAGGTAAGCACAGGAAACTAGAGCTGAAAGGTGTGTGTGGGGAGCAGACTTTCAGCCTGACGTTGCCCGAGCTTGTAGCCCTTGCTCATCTGTCGCCATCTACGCTGTCCCTCCAGCAGCCTGCGCCCTTCTCTCCAGGCCCACTCACATTACATGCCTTCTACCCAGCCTGTCTTCCCCACACTATTCAAAAGGATGTACTACGTCTGCCCCCCCCCCCCCAACTCTCCTCCCTGTTCTGCTCCTTTTGCCCATTCCCAGGTGGGTTCCTTCTTTCAAACCCCTCCCCCCACCGGCACTGGGAACAGCCTCCCAGGTATTGTTCTCCAAGTGCCTTCCCGCATCTCCTGTATTAAGCCTCTGAAAGTGTTTCTGCACCATTCTGCACCGCTAATGCCGTTCCGCCTGCCAATAGCACTGACCCCTGCCAATCCCCGGCTTCCAAACACCCCTCTCCCACTTGATTTTAAACGGTCAGACAGCGGAGAAAAAAAGTCAACTGGGGTCATTCAAACCACCTGCCACCCGGCCCCAGGCCAGTGACCGCCCAACACCTCAAGCCAGTGGCCACTGCTTGGCGAATGTATTGCCATGGGCGTCATGCAGGCAGCAGCCCATTGTACCTTGGCGTCAGCGCCAATGGGTTTCTTGCACTCGATACAGGTGTTGGCACAGAATTTTTCAAAGCACTTCACACAGCAGTGGCGGCCCTCCTTCTGCACATACTTCTTCCCGTGCAGCGGGTCGCGGCAGTAGTGGCAATCAAAGCGCTCTGACATGGTGCCCACGGTGTAACTGCTGGGCCCTGCAGGGGGGAAAAGAGAGAAAAAACTGTACTGAGCGAGACAGTCCAACACACGGCTAGTGCTGGACTTTGGCTGCACACCGCTACGTGCCAACCCTTCATGTGACAGCAGGACTTGTGGTGCCAAGGACACGCCTGGGCATTTTAATGGCAGGTGGCCCAGCGTTGGTCATGTTGGGGGCCAACTGTGCTGACTAAAAGCTGACTTGGACAGCACAAAATAGCCAGGCCTACCGCTATTTTGGGAGCGTCTTCACCCAGCAGTGGTTCATGGCTAGGCCTCACCAAGCAGCTGGCTCATGGAAACGCATTATAGGGCCTGGCTCACAGCCTCTTCCCACCCCCACCACAACAGGCAAAGGGCTGGCACTATTGCACTGAGCCTAGTGTGTTATACTTGCCAGTTACTTTAAAAAAACAAAAACACACACACACACACACACACACACACACACACGCACACGCACACGCCAGCCAGCCAGCCAGCCGTAATGCTGTGCCTGATCAGACACAGGTGGAGCATGTAAAAGAAACTCTTACTGATGTGCTATGACTGTGGCTAACAGCAATGATTGCTGCAAAGGCTGCACCAGCCCCTGCCCAGAGGCAGGACTCAGAGGCGCCTCTGTAGTATCACCGCTTTTCCCTTGCCCGACCCTTTGGGCCACAGCCATGTTTCTCTGACCTCATCAGCCTCCCTGGCGCTGGCAGGTTTTTAAACTGTGTGTGCACGTGTATCTATGCAGGCGTGGTAAGGTCTCGAGACCCAGGACCACCTGTCTCTTCCTCCCAACCAGCCCCATTCCCGCAGGGCAAGCTTGATTCACAGCACAGCTACAGGGCTCCTGAGGGACCATTGGCGCACTTACCCTCCATTGCCACCATAGGGCGTCTCATACCCTGCCTCTGAGATATGTGAGACACCTTCACAAGCAGGCCAGTGCCCACTGTACCAAGGAGCCATGACACCCCCTCCATTGTTACTGATGCACACAGAGGTGGATTAAGATTTCCTGGGGTACTGAGCCAGAGCAAGTGGGGGGGCTAGGCCCCACCCTGCCACCTATGGGCCCACCCCCCTCCATTTCACCCCTTCCATGTGGGGCCCCCGCCCACAGCCCCACCCTTTTCTGCCCCTTTACCTGGGCCTGGTTCCTATCCCGCACAGGGTTCCCTCCAATTCCACTCACCCCACAACCTGTTTGCTCCGTTCTACACTCCCTGTCCTTCCCACCCCACAGACCACAGCAAGCTCCTCCAGTCCTAGGGTCTCAGTAGGGGGCCGGGTGCTGGGGCCGCTCCTGTCTCTCACACCCCCCCCCCCCACACACACACTTTTGCATGGCACCAGAATTGCGGGGGGGGGGTTTGCTCTGCACGGGCATCCCCTCTTCTGCAGCTTCTGCCAGGGATGGAATTGGGTGTAGGGGGGGAGGGGCTTCCCCACCCTGCACCTGCCTGGCGGTGGAAACCAGGGGGCCCTCTGCGCACCACCCCGTGACTAATCTGCCAGTGCTTGCATCTGCGCCAAAATTTGAATTTTGTCAGTGGGAGCAGAATCCAAAAATTGTGTTTAAACTTCAGTGTTATATCTGAGCTTTGGGAAGCAGGAGCGGGAGGTGGGATGCGGGGGGTGGGGGGCGGACTAAGTTTAAGCCAATAGAGGACAGATCAGAGCAGCTTTGCCTGCCCGGCAGTCCTTGTGGACAAGAGTACGTCACTCACAATAACCTGAACATACACAAACTGAGTCCTGGAGGGTGTACCTGGTAATTTAAGAATTAAAGGAGTTCTTCACAATTTAACAATGAAAAGTGACAGGAAAAAAAACATCTTGATCAGCCTCCTACATTTTCTATCATCCTCCAGGAGCTGGATGGGGTGTGTGTGAGAGGCATTAAGACACAGGAGCAGGAATCAGGAGAGCTGAGTTAATTCCTGGCTCTGTCATTATTTCAGTGAGGACCTGAGCAAGGGGTGCATGCAGAGAGGCTGGAAACCTTGTAATTGCGATGCAGAGGCAGCATCAATATTTGCACTTGCATCAATCCTACAAGAGCACAAAATCTGGGCCCACAAAGGGGGACAGCAGCCAGGCCTCAGTCCAGACAAAAACAGAAACCTTTGTGTCACTACGCCTCAGTTTCCCCATCTGTAAAATGAGACGAATACAGTCTGGCAAGTCTCCTCATGCTCCTTCTTGGGGAAGGCAATTCTACCGATGAGTCCAACATTCATGTTTTTTCCCCTTATTATCATGATAAAAGGAGGGCAAGTAGATTTTTTTTTTTTTTCCGCTTGAGCAAGTATAGTTTCATCTTAAGCTGGAGTAATTAGATGTAATCATTTTACAGGGCAAAATAATTCCTGGTTGCAAAGCACCCTTGGATGGAAGATGACATAGAAGGAGCTTCCGCTCTCTAATCAAAATCCAAGCAAAACAGAGAATTTGACGCTTTCATATGAATATGGTCATACAGATGTTGCTGGGTCTCTAGACTGCATAAATACACGGGCACACACCAGCACAGTTTTAAAACCGGCCATCCTCAGGAAGGCCAGTCATGTCAGTGAAACATGGCTCTGCTGTCAGGGATGACTTTGCTGGGTACTTGAGTATGTTTCCAACTGCACCCTGCACTGGGCTTAGGTTTAACATGAAGAAAAAAAAAAAGAGAGAAATTGCCCTAAATTAAAGGCAACTTCCTGCCAGCATGGCTCTGCTAACAGCTGACTGCTTCCTCTCTGTTTTCACAGGGTCTAGCAAAAGAAACCTGGCTGCTAGCTTACGTTTTGAACCTGGCCCCAGCCTTTGAGGAGGCGGATGTGATGCTCTGAGGACGCTGTAAAATTTTCCACTGGAAGTAACATTTGCCAGCTGAGTTGCACCTTGGCTGGGAGTCAGGGATCACCCACCATAGGCATCCAACCCTGGCTGGCAGGTCCTTGTTCAATACCCCAAGGACGACTTCTGTTCCTGTTCCCTACAGCTATTCACAGATAGGAGCCAGGGAAGGTTCCTGTCACCCTGGCATATAAGCATCTGCACTGAGACACGATTCCCTGGAGTCGTGTGTCCAGGGTCAGCGGGAGGGGAGGGTGTGTGTGAAAATTCCTCCCAAAATAATGAGTCCTCTGGCTGTGGGGATGTCAAACAGCCTTTGCTAATTTATCCTGATGGGCTGCTTCCCTCAGTTACACTCAGCCGCATTTTTTCAGATTACTGTAATGAAAGTGCGAAGTAAACAAGAACTTTCCTCCTTGGCAATAGCTGGCCAGAGAAATGAGACTGAGTCCTGTCAACAGAAAACACCAAGAGGAAATTCAATTGTTGGCTCTTGAGAGCCCTACAGCGGGTTGTGGCAGGAAAACAGAATCAGATTAGACAACGAAAATAGGCCGGGTTTCCTGTTGTTGTTGACCGAAGTCTGTTCTCGCTGCCTCTTCAGTTCCCCACACACTGGCTTATCAGAGGCGACAAAGAGCATGTTACAGGGGGAAAATCACAGAGGGAAAACGCTACACCCGAGCACTTGGCCCTGACCCACGCCCCCTCCCCGCAAAGGAGTTCAGCCCCATTACCCAGGCTGGGGCTCCAGAAGCCCTTTGGAAATAAGGGTGGCCCAGGGGACTCTTGTGCAATGTTCAGTTCAGCCACAGCCCCCCTGATTGCCCTTCGGGAAGTTCTCGTCTCACTGGGCTTTGGCTCCCCATCTGTACCCCAGGGGTGTGGGGTGGGGATAGCACTGCCCAGGACAAACAGAGGAAAGGTGGTGAAGTGCTTAGACAGTATGGAAGTGGGGGCCGCGCCAGTGCCTGGGACAGAGTGCAAGGGACGTTCTAGCCACCACCCGTCAAACAGAGCTGTTCCCCTCCTGGGTGGTGACAGCTAGTGAAGAACAACTCTCAGTGCCTCTGTCAGAGAAACAAACCTTCTAAACGCCAGCTGCCCGCCTCTTCTCAAAGAGCAGCAGCTGCAGGGGCAAAGAACCTCTCCACAAAACCCCCCGTCGCTAACCTGCCACTCCCAGACACAGCCACTGTGGCAGCCTACCTCCCACGTGGGACAGGGATGCTTGCGAACAGGCCCGGCCTGGGGCCAGCCCTAGCGGTACTAAGCAGCACCCGTTTCTGGGCAATGGATGGAGGCCTGGGATGCTCACTGCAGAGTTCCACGCAGTCGTGGTACTCGGGCACGAGCCAATGGAGAGGGCACCGGGCCGGTGCTCAGGAGACCCGCGTTCCGTGCTTGGCTCTGACAGTGATTTGCTGTTTGTGCGGCAACTAGCACAATGGGGCCCTGACTTCAGAGCGGAGCTCAACACCATCACTGGAGTAGAAGAGGGAGCATCATTCCTCCGCCACACGGCCCGGCAAAGGGAGATGGTCTCTGTGCCTCTCCCCGAAAGGACAGCGCCTTCTGCTGAGTTGCAAGGGACCTGTCTTATTCCCCCTCTTTATTATCCACCAGGGGCCCAGGCTCCCCTGCCAAGAATGTGCCAGCTACACCCAGCTGTATCTCGCCTTCCCACAGCTGCCACCGACCACCACAAGGACGTCATGATGCCTGCAAGAGTCCGGCACTGGGAGGAAGAGCAGGTGGCTCAAATGAAACCCAAACAAGCCCCCTGTAATCCAGCTGCAAGAGGGAAACACTTCCAAGAACAAGCCGGGACGCGGTGTCATTCCCTCCCCTGCTTCCATGAAAGGCAGCTGCCACTCATCGCTCTTATGGTGCAAACCTGGGGACCTGATCCTGAAGCATGCTGCTCACTCTGGCCATGATTCTGCAAAGTATTCGGCACATGCTACACCTGAGGTAAAAGCTGGATCAAGGCTACGGTGCTCAGCGTCTGCAGGACTGAGCCCTAAACTGTGAAGGCCAGGTAGCATAAATGGCGCATAAACGGTCTTCCATGTCCGGCTTCCTTGGAAACCACCCCTTCCTGCCAGGCAAGAACCTGGCCACTGCGGGACACATATTCATCACTTCCAGAGCTCACACCAGGAGGAACATCTTCCCCTTGTGCTGCAACCCCTCTGGTGGTAGGTCTGCTTGTGTTGTCAGGTCCAGGTACTTCTCAGGCATCACAGCCAGGATGTCAGTCATTGTAGCTCCATCCATGCCCTCGGGCACAATGCCTCTTGCAAAGATCCCCAGAGACACGTGTGGGGGCCATTTAATCCAGTCTCCCATCTCCAGCAAGGCCCAGGTGCTCAGAGGAAGGTGCCAGACACTCTGCCTCCCAGATGGCCCCCAGATCTGATCCAGCCTTGGTGTTCCTAGGTTCTTACCAGGGAAGAGAGACTCCATGAAGTCCATTAGGGAATGTCTACACTGCATCCAGGAGCAAGCCTCCCAGGCCGGGTTCTCAGCCTGGTGTTAGCAGGACTCGCACTCACAATGGCTTGGGTTGGAGTTTGGTCTCACGGGTCTGGATGGGGGGGCTTGACAGCCCAAGCTGCAGCCCAAGCCACAACGTCAAGGCAAGATCTACAGCACACTAGTGTGACCCCTGCTAGTGCACATCCCTGGACCTGGGCTGGGAGGCTGGCTCCCATACACAGACAGACTCTTAGGGACCCCACTATGCTGCTCTACTTTGCCCGGGAAGCCCTTACATCTGACACTGATGGGCACTCTAGAAACTCTTAGGAGATTCTAGCTTTGAGCCTGCTAATTCACCATACTCTGAAATTATCTCTTTGAAGAGAAAGGCACCCAATACCAGACATTTCCATTAGCGCTCCCAGTGCCAATTCTGCCACAGGTCATCTACGGAACCAATTCAGGTAGGATATGGTTACATAATGTGCATCAAGCCAAAGAAACTGCAACAGTTCAAGGCAAATGCACTGGCTGATATTACTGCGGTGTGCTGGGGTGAGCTCTGCAGCCTCCTGTTACTGCGGTGTAGTGTCAGACCTAGCCTCAGTTATCCTGTGACAAAACAGCGATTGGGCTTTTGATGGATGTCTTTGGATGCACAGCCTGCCTTAGCCCTATGTCTCATGAAATTCAGTGTCATGTGCAGGAACTGGGACAGCCCCAGCTCCTCTTATGGCTTCTTTGCTCCTATTCTGGGTCACAGATGGGGCGCACAGGGAGGGGGCAGGACTAGGTGGGTGCAGATCTCTCGGATTGCTGCAAGCCCTCAAGGCGGTGGAGTTCCCATGGCAATCAAGCAAAAGGAGTCCCTCTGACTCTTGCTATTTATTGCCGAAGTGCTCTGAAGGCAGCAGAGGATGGTGGTTGGACAGCGAGAGGAATGGTTTGTGCTCCTTTCTCTTTGGCCACTCGCCAGTCCCAAACGACCGGTAATTTTCCACTAATTGCGCTATTAGAAATGACAAGGCAAGAGCTTGAATCCTGGTCTACTGAGATTAATGGCTTCGGTTTCAGTGAGAACAGGAGCAGGCCCTGGCCATCAACATCAAGTTAACACCAGCAGGTCAGCTGTTCTGTTGTGTCTTATTAACTACAAACCAGCCTGCAGTAAAACATACTTTCCTCACCAGAGGAGACAGCAGTGTTGAAAGGAACACTCCTTGGTTGCCAGGCTCCGGAGAGGCCTCTCTGGAGGGGAACCTGCTGTTTGCTTCATCCTCACCTGATGCTCCCTGCTTGGGCTCAGTGACTTGCCATGAGCCACACATTCGTGTCGGTGGCCACCAGGTCACACTGGATTCGATTTCTTCTGATGTTATTAACACATCAAAATATAAACATAGGAAGCGGAGGGCGGGCTCGCACTCACTGCTGCTGCCTAGGTTTTCAAGAGGGAGAACCCTCCTTTTTGTCTCCTCTTTGGTTTCTGGGCTCCTCCAGCTTTGGGTAACGTTCGGCTCCCAGCCACATCTGTGCAACCCCACTGACTCCGCTGACCAGTCTAGAACACCCGGGACCCGTGCGCCCGCTCCAAGTGTCCCCACCAGACAGTCCCCTCCCTTGTTGGAGACGGGAGGTGGCAGAGATTAGGAGAGAGCTTTCACCATCTCAGTTCTCTTTCCACTGTACTAAAAGAAAGCCGACCTCTATAGGGACCCAGGACAGTTTTCCTGTCTGGAAACGCTGCCTTGCCAAGGTCACCGATCTCCAGCTGACAATGCAGCCTTGAGCCCAGGCACATCCTGGAACTGAGCCAAGAGCCACATGTTTATCATTTCCGAAACATGTACACCAATGAGAAATATGGGAACTATGTTGACAATGGCCAAATATGTGCAGCCTTGTCAGCCGAACAGGATTTATTTGAAAGAAATTGAATTAAGTGCAGTCCAGGGAAGGCAGCATTAGAACATTTCTTCATCCTAGTTTTATGATCCCCTTGAACTACAAACCTAGGGCCCTTCCATGCAACCGCATTGCTGAACCTTAAGGCATCACGTAAGAACACGCACCAATGATACCCTCCCAGCTTGAGTGTCTGCAAGAGACAAACGCAGCACCAGCTACTCCTGGCACGCAAAAGCAAAGGAGACGCCACACAACTCCTGCCAGATTCTGACTACCAAAGGGTTCCATTTTTTGGAAATCGAGGGACTGACGATGGCCAGCCCCCAGTCCATGTACGGAGCACATCCCCCATGCATGTGAACATGCGTGCACACAGAAAGAAGCCCAGCCCCCTCCGCAGAGCCATCCCTTCCCCTCCCAAGCCCCTCCCAGATCTCTCCGTGGAAGTCAAGTACACAGGGGATGGACCGAGGGGAAAACACCTTGTCCACCTGCTAGTCCTGCAAAGGGAAGGCGACAGCAGGAGAATGGAGTCAGCCATGTCCCCTCTCTGTGTGGAACTGGGCCAGTCCTGAAGCCGTATGACCTTTTCCACAGAGTCCCCAGTAGCATGGCTCCAAGGCTGTCCTGGAGCTGGCGGGCTCAGGGGAGAGGCAGAGTGCCATGGCACGGATGACCTGATCTTCTGAGGATCCACCAGGCCCGGGGATGGGCTCTGTAGCCTTCTTCAGTATGGGGGCGACAGGGTCATGTGGGAAGGTCTCCTTGGAAGAGGCAGGTCTCTGACCTCGCCTCAGCAGAAGTGTCTGAGGTTACAGCAGCGTAAAACCAGAATGCGAGTGAGGAAATCCAGCCCCTGAGCACTAGGCCGCTAAGGTGACCAGATGTCCTGATTTTATAGGGACAGTCCCAATCTTGGGGTCTTTTTCTTATATAGGTGCCTATTCCCCCCTGCCCATCCTGTCCTGATTTTTCACATTTGCAGTCTGGTCACCCTATCTGCCGCTATTCCCTCTTCGGCAGAGCTGCTTGGGGCGGCCGAAAAGGTAGAGCTGGCCCTGGTGTCATGTGCAGGAACCGGGGCAGACTCAGCTTCTCTTATGGCTTCTTTGCTCCTATTCTGGGTCACAGACTGGGCCCACAGGGAGGGGGCAGGACTAGGTGGGTGCATTTGGCCAGGCAGCCTGCCCAACACAGGCATCCCTACTCCGACCCGCCAACATGCTGGATCCTTAGGGTGGCAGAAGCACATCTCGGGACAGGTGGGCCACGGCCATTCCGCCATGCTCTCCGGTGGGGCTGTGGGGACAGGACCACAGCCAGTCATGTCCCACAGGCTAAGGGTGGCCCATTAGAGAAGAAGGACTTACGGACGTCACAGCCCTGAGGACAACAGAGGAAGCACCAAATCACCAATCCCCCATGCCAGTCAGACTCTTCTGACCAAGTAACATCTAGGCAACACTGTCCCCTTTGCCTTCCCTGTGCCCCTCTCCCTGCCCCCTTCCTCGACTGGAGACTGCGGCAGTTCATTATTTTGGAGAAGAGAGATTTGTATCCCCTTAGTCACTTGCCCTTGTTACAATCCCTATCACTGAACTTGCCCAAACTTCCAGATACTTCAAGCCTGACATGCCCCTGTTGTCTGGAAAGTAATCCCAAGTCATCGATCGCACACCCAAGACTGGATATATGGAAATATCAGGATTCCCCCCATCTCCTCGCCTCTGTCTTCCTTCACCTGTCTTTATTTCAGCATGCAGCTTTAAAGAGTTGAATTACACAAGTTGCTGTGTGGCTATCCAGTGTACAGTATGGACCAATGCCAGGGCAAAACATACTGTACAACAACGCAAACTAGCTCTCCACACGTCAAAGCAAGCACTAATCAGGGCATAAAATAATGTTACAGGTGCAGCACATGCTTCAAGAGCAAGACAGTGTGGTGCATGTGTTCTAGCTTGAAATAATCTGAAATGTGTCTCCTTTGGATGGAATTGTCCTACAAGGTAATTTTTTCCTGGCCATGGTGTCTAGTTGAAGGGAGTTTGAGCAGCACTGTTTAACTTCAGAAGTATCACCAGAATAGATTGTGATCCATATTTTAATTCAGCTTTACATATAAACCAATCACTGAGGCAAGAAAATACTGATTGGGAAACTCTGAAGAAACAGGCACAAGCAACAATCAGACTTGAATGATTTTCCCACCTGGACTGATCTCCATGAGGTGCAGGATAAGCTACGTGTAGATGTGTGGGGGTGTGAACTTCCAGAGGAGGATTTGCTACAGGACGTGCCAACTCCTCAAACTCCCTTGAGGGCCTCAAGTAATAACAAGAGTCCAAGATATCCGATGACACTTGTAATCCTCTTGTTGTTACTCTTCCAAGAGCACAGACTTCACTGGGAGCAGCAGCACCGATTTTCCTAAAGCAGCTCCAGAAACTAACTCCTTTTTGAGCTCGCCAGCAGCTCTGGCAGTGCAATGCCTAGACCTCACTCCCTGGTGAGCTGGGCTACCACTGCAGGCCACACCAGTGACCTTATCACATGTCAGCAAACTGGTGTGAAAACAAGTTACAGTTCAGCAGTAAATCTACCTGACCAAAAAGGTGCCAATTAGCTGATGGTGCAAAAAGAGCATTTGCTCCTTTTCCAAAACCACCTCTCATTTCACACACACCAATTCTTTTCACCCTCTAGACGTCCTGGGCACTGTGCTAAGCACTCCACAACTTCCAGGGTGAGCTTTCGGCCTGGCTTTCGGGTGAGTAATAATTCTACAATATGGTAAGCAACTCCATATTTCCTAATACGTTGTCGCCAGAGGACACAAAGCCCAAAAGCATTACTTACAAAGTAGCTTGAAATTGGGTGCAAGGACAATAGCATTCATACAAATAAACACTGCTTCGAATGACACGCTTGATCAAGCTCTATCTGTGAGTAATACAGAACATCCAGGGCTGAATAATCAACTTCTCTCTGTGAACATTAATTTCTAAACCCTTCTGCAAGGCCCTCCCTCTCCCCACAAACATATGAACATTCATTTTCCTGGCTTTCATGGCCTCAAGCTTGATTACCTGGAATCCAGTCAGTTATATAAAGTAATACATCATAGCAATGATTTGCAGAACCCATTTAACAAATGAAACTTAGGTATAACCGATAAGCAAAGCACTTTGCTTAGGTTGTGTGTTAATGTCTCCAGGGAGCATGTGCAAATGTGATAAAGCTTCATACAGGAACTCAAAGGTTGGGCTGTAAAAATGAATAGGGAAACTGTGCTTAAACTTTATTAACCTGTTTGCCACTTAGGAAGGGAGATGAGACCTTAACCTACTAACCTTCTCTTAGTATGCTGACATATTACAGACATAGTCTCGGTTCTTTTATTACCAACTTCTGTTGATGGAAGAGACAAGTTTTCAAGCTTCAAAGAGCTCTTCAGTAACAGTAGCCCAGCTCCCCAGGGAGTGAGGTCTAGGCATTGCACTGCCAGAACTGCTGGGAACTGAATACCTAGCTTAAGATGGAGTTAGTTTCTGGATCTGCTTTAGGAAAATTGGTGCCGCTGTCCCGAATGAAGTTTAAGCTCTTGGAAGAGTAACAAAGGGGGGATTACATGTGTCACTGGATATCTTGAACTCCTATTATTACTTGAGGCTCTCAAAGGAGGCTGAAGAAGAGTTCTGTGAAACTCAAAAGCTTCCACCAACAGCAGTTTGTCCAAGAAAGGGTATTACCTCACCTGCCTTGTGTCTCTAATATCCTGAGACCAACACAGCTACGACAACACTGCAAACAGTATTTTCAGGTAACTGAGGATGTTTTCTTTCAATGCTAGTGTCAATCAGTGCAGCTTCAGTGACTGCAATGGAGCTAGGCTGATTACGGCAGTTGTGTAGGATCTCAGTTACTATACTCTGAATCCCTTCATGCAGTGCCATCTGGTTTGCTATAAACCACAAAGGTGCTAGATGAATACACTTAAAAGGAAGGACCCTTCCCTTAATCAGTCATGAGACATGACGTTAATAGCTCCTCTTGTAAAAAGGGATTGTGGGCTAGTGGTACGTACCCCTGGCAGAGCGGAAAGAAAGAGAAAAGGTTACGGTTCATTTGTGCAAGGAGATTAGCCAAGAGCAGCATTCTTCCATTTCAAAGCTTTAGTGTCTGTGCTCTCAGACAGCACAATCTACAAGCTACTGGGTTGATAAATGAGAGTTGTTTTTATTAAGACATGGGCTGCTGCAAGGTCCTCAGGCATTTTTCAATATCTGTGCAGCCCCATCACCACAAGATCTGAGTACCTCACAGGGCCCTCACAACACCTCTCTGAGGTAGGGAAGTGCTAATAACCCAAGTTTACAGATGGGGATCTGAGGCAGAGTGATTGAGGCCATAATCCTGCAAACTCTGAACTCTCTATGTGTGAGAAGCCCCACTGAAGTTAATGGGGCTCCGGTCAGGCACAAGCACTTACAGGATCAGGGCCTAAGCCACCTGCTTTTACACAAAATCGAAGCCAGATCTCAAGTCCCACACCAGTGGCTCTCGTCCACCAGACCAGTAAGAAGAACCTACCGTACAGTAACACATGTGGCCTACATGAAGCCATCTTCACTATCGAGTGTGTTTTAATAATTAATTGCTAGTTAACACAATATAAATGTCTTGCTAAAATCTAAGTGAAACAAGTGGCTCTATTAACTCAGAGGTGCTTAAAGCAGAGGTGAGCAAACTATGACCTGCGAGCCACAACCGGCCTGTGGGACCTTCATGCCCAGCCCCTGAGCTCCCTCCTGGGAAGACTAGTCCCTAGCCACTCCCCTGCAGTCCCCCTTCCCCACAGCCTCACCTCGCCGCGCTGCCAGTGCTCTGACTCGCCGTTCCTGCTGGGCACTGCGGCGGCGTGGCTGGTTCCGGCCAGGCAGTGGCGCTGTAAGCTCCTGCTGCTCTGAGCGGCATGGTAAGGGGGCATAGTATGGGGGCATGGTAAGGGGGCACCTATGTCTGAGGGTCCCGGGGGGCAGTCAGAGGACAGGGAGCAGGGGATGGTTGGATGGAGCAGGGGTTCGGAGGAGACGGTCAAGGGTCAGAGGGGCAGGAGTGCAGATAGGAATTAGGGCATTCAGGGGACAGGGAGCAGTGGGCGTTGGATAAAGGGTGGTGTCCCAGGGAGGCAGTTAGGGGTGGGGGGTTCTGAGGGGGATAGTCAGGGGACAGGAAGTGGGAGGGGGCGGGGGCCAGGCTGTTTGGGGAGGCACAGCCTTCCCTACCCAGCCCTCCATACAGTTTTGCAACACTGCTGTGGCCCTCGGGCCAAAAAGTTTGCCCCCGCCACTCTGGCTTAAAGTGATGTTAGGGTTAGGGTTAGGGTTACTTTAATGTAAAAAAATTAGAAGTACCAATACTCCATTCTGTAGGAATATTGTACACCTATATACAAGACACCTGAGAATCTGGGCATGAACTAGGCTCATTCCATACCTTTCCCTTCTAATTTTGAAAGGATCTTGTATTCTCATTGAATTAACTCTTAAGGGCTGTGAACTCCACTTGTTCCATGTGTGTAGTTCAGATTGTTGTCAGCAGGAGCTGGGCTACAAACTGAGAATATAATAAACTCCCAGAGCAGAGCCACTTGCGAAGGGAGTCAGAATGGTAAAAGAACTTGTCATCTTTAGTCTGTGGGTGTGACAATGCACTGGACTGTTAAAAAAAATCAGTTAACTTGAGGAAATTGACCAAATTATTAGAATGTCTAATACCCATCAAAATCCCAAACAGCTTCCAGTTGGTTTATGTATGGCATTTTCAGTGACCTCCTCACATCAGACAGTAAGCCACGAAATAGATGTATGCTAAGGGGAACATGCTAAACTTGCGTGCTTAATTCCCATCAACGTACACGGGAGAGAGAACCCTACTCTTTCTTGCTAATGCAGAGGGTCTCTCTGTCTGATCCAGGAGGCTATCACCCTAACAAAGAGAAGAAATGCAAAGTAACCACAGTCCTTCCCCTAAAGTGCAGCAATCCATCTGTGGTTATATTTTCTATCTCCCTCCATTCTCCCCTGCTGTACGTTTTCCGTACTACCAACGGTAATGCCAAAGTCAGCACATTCCATAGTAAATATCCACAAGCCAGTCCCCTCCATCTGCCCCAAATTTGGGGATCATTTGATAGCTTTCCTAAAATCACAGTTGAACCCGCAGGCTTCGCACTGCACTGTATAGCAAAGCATTTACTATTTAAAACCATTTCAAAAGAGCTTAATCAACAATATCTCTGGCTACACAGTGTAATAACTTCTATTGTTGCAATCCTAAATGGTTATCATTAATTACAACTTGCCAATTGTTCAAGAATGTACTAAATAAAGAATCGCTTTTATGATACAATATCTTACTACCAAAACAAGTTGCACAATATAAAGGTATTTTAAACACAGGACTGGCACTTATTAAATAGTCTATGATATTTTACCTGAATGTCTGTGGTAAGCCATTATTACAGGAACAAATTCAAAGGCAGCCCCTTAGACAACTGAGTTCAGAGTTTCTCGGCTGATAAGAATGTGTCTCATTTGATAACATACATTTAAGGGGAGGCTATTAATACAGAAAGACCCACACGCGGTTGTCCCCTCCCCAGAGATCACAGATTAATCCCAGTCAAAAATTCTTACCATTTTAGGTGATCCAAGGGAGAAGAATAGGATCTGGTGAAAGTACCATAAACAACATATAAATACCTGCACAGCTACTTCAGCATCCAAATTAGTTTTAAAGGCAGAGAAGCACTATAGGAACTTGACCTCGCTGCTAAAGTACCATTTGGCCTTGGCTTTAGAAATAGCTTACAACTGTTACAACATGTTAACCCAATGTACAGACCCAAATGGCTTGGGGCAGGGCTGTCTCAGTTATACTAATTCTGAGCTGTTCTTTATTAAAATACATATATATACATATATATATATATATAGGGTCCAGCTAAAAAACTGAATTAGTTAAAAATGCCATTTTTAGATCCCCATCAGCTCTGTGAGGTCAAGGGGAAAAACACAGCTAGGCATGCCAGAACCCAAGGCCCCTTAACAGTGAGTAGGGCACAAATAGAGGGAATATATATGCACTGAAGATTCACTTCTGGTATTTAAAATCTTGCATAACTTAATGCAATTAGTTTTCACAACCACAGCAGAGGCTGGCCTGCTACTGTCTATATAATAAGCTCCATTTCTCAAGTATTACCCACTCGTTTACAGAGTGAAGTGGAAGAAAGCTATGTTAGCAGAGGCCCTAACACCCCAGGAACAGCTGTTTGTTTCCAGGCATGGCAGACAGGGTGATCAGTGGTCTGAGCTCAGGGCTGGAAGCCAGGAACTCCTGGATTCTAATCCTGTTTACGACACTGACTGACTGCGGGGCCGTGGGAAAGTCTGTTAACCTCTCAAGCTCAACTTTCCCCTCTCACCTACTCAGAGGGAGTTGTGAGCTAATGTTGCAATTCTCTTCACCAAGGTCCATCTCTGTGGCCCCTGCACTTTGCACAGCAATTGGAATAGAAAGTGCTAGGTATCATTGTCGGTATTGTTAGACAATTGTTGCTGCAAATATCTGGAAAGCCTCCTATTTTAACTACAGAAAGGTTGGCCAAGGACCACAAAGATGCATATAATAGTCACACCAGTCAGCTCTTCTTTGCCAAAAGCTTCTATGCTGCAAAGATACAGTACCATAACCAGCCTCCTTCACAATTGTCATTTATATCTAAACGTTTCATAAGATTGCTTGAAACGACCATGTTTAAAAACATCAATTTCCAAAAAAGCGTGGATCCACTTATTGTTGATCCAGCAGATTGTTCATAAGAAACTAAAATGCTTTGGCTAAGAAAATTCTCCCAGTCAACGTATCAAACTCTAGCAAATTGTTCTCATGGTTCACGAGACCACAGGAATCAGAACAACTGGCATTTTTAACTGAGCCAGTCTCCTTCCAAATGAATAGTATACAGAGTGGATTGTTTTGGCAAGGTGTATGGTGTTCACATGATTAACCATTCTCGTTACTGTTTCAGTAACTCTCTGGCATACCACTCCACACAGCCTAGAATATGTCAGCGCTGGTGGTTCTCGCCACATTCCAGCGAGAGTAATTTCAGCCTCCCTAAAATATCCTCTGTAATTTCAAAGAGACTTGGTAGTCTTCACTCCCTGGCCTAAAGAGCTGTGTAACATTCCTGTGCAATGTTAAACAGCTATCATGTTCCACCCCAGAGATGGCTGCATTTCAATGGGAGTGAAGAGATTCATGAATGGGATGGGACAAGCATTATGTACACATGTAAGTGTTCTGGGGGTATACTAGAGAGAGAGAGATTGTGAGGGTGTGAGAGTATATTTTTCCCCCAGAGACACACGCACAATGGAAAGGGAGAAGAAGAGAAACGGAGAAAGGGACAGGCTTAGGTTCGGAGAACAGAATGGGTGGAGTCCTGGCCCCACTGAGTTTTGCCATTCACTTTGACAGGCCATAGGATTTCAGGATTTCATCCCAGGAGTGTAGTTTGCAACACACTGTATAATAGTAAGCCCATCAATTTAAAGTTATCACCATGTGGCACAGAGAAAACCCATACCTACCAATGGTGGGGGAGGGCAGAGATGCTCATTACAAGCCAAGCAGCAAATTTGGGGTCGGGGGGGGGGGGGGGAAGAAACGTGACCTAACATGACCCCTCCCCTGATGTGTCGCCTCTTATGTGGCACAGTACAGGACAAGATGGTCTGGAGCACAGCTCTCTCACTCTAGAGGGGATGGCATAGCTGTTTTCCTGGTTGGTAGCCCTAGTATAACTGAGCTATAGACAAAATGAAATTCAACAAAGACAAATGTAAGGAGCTACACTGAAGGAAGAAAAATCAAATGCACAAACACAGACTAGGTGATAACTGACTTGGCAGCAGCACTGCTGAGAATCTGGGCGTTGTGTGGGATCGCAACCGCAACATGAGTCAGTAACGTGATGCCGTTGCGAAAAAAAGCAAACGCGATTTTAGGTTGCCTTAGCAGAGGCCTAGCATGCAAATCACAGAACTGCTCTATTCGGCGCTGGCCAGGCCTAACCTGGAGTGCTGTGTCCAATTTTGGTCACCAATGTACAGGAAGGATATGAAGAAACTGGCCAGAGGCGAGCGACAAAGATGATCAAAGGGATGAAATGCAGCCATCTGAGCAAAGGCTGAAGGAACTGGATATGTTTAGCTGGAAAACAGGAGATTGAGGAGGGACATGAGAGTGGTCTTCAAATACTTGAAAAGCTGCCATCAAAAAGATGGAGAAAAGTTGTTCTCTCTTGCCACAGAGGGCAGGACAAGGGTTCAAAAGACAGCACAGCAGATAGAGATTAACTCTCAGGAAAAACTTCCAAACTGTAAGAACAGTTGGACAACAGAACAGACCTGCCTCAAGAGATTGTGGAAGCTCCTTCACTGGAGGTTTTCAAAAGTAGGCTGAAGAGCCATCTGTCTTGAGTGGTTTAGACACAACCAAACTGACTCTTGGCGGGGCTTAGACCAGATGATCCCTGTGGTCTCTTCTAAATCTATGATTCTATGGCCTTGGACAATTTCACAATTCACTCCAGACCACTGTTTCTCCCCAGTGACCACCAAGACCCCTTTCTACCTCATTTACTGCTATTCTGGTACTTTCTGGTAGTATTATTATTGTTATGTATATTATGATAGAGCCACACTGTACTATGCTCCAGGGGGGACACTGGAGTTTACACTGAAAAGTGGAGAAGCCAGTCCAGCCTGAGTTCCCTATCAACCCTGCCAGGAGAATCAAGTACTAGCAGAATTTCAAAGGGCAGAGGATGCAGGGTACAGGAATTCTGAGTTCCCCTTCAGCCCTGGGCACTTCTTTCTCCATCTGTGTATTAATCCTGTCTTGCTGGATTCAGAAAGAGTTGAAAATTGTAGCATTAGGCACAAGGACAAGGATTGGAGCTGCACCTATGTTGTTTTTAACATTGATAGCTTAGTCCTAGATTCCTTTATTGTTTCAGCTACTACAGGAGTTACCCAAAGAGACGTTCCCCCGAAGTTAACTTTTTATCAGTGTGCCAAGCAGGCAGCATGATTAAGGGATCATGTCATGTACCCGAATAAAGAGTGATTCAACATTGTGTTTTCCAGAGTATTTTCTTGACCTGAATCATCCTGCCAGAAAAGGCCTGAGCAGTTTCAGGCTTCTCATATGTCCATCTGTCACTCGACAAGACAGAAAGAGCCACTTAAATAGAGACAGGAGATAGCCAGGCATTGATGAACTATTAGTCATCATCATCAGAGACAACTGAGCAGCAATAAATATAGAGAGGTGGCGGGACATCACGCCTACATGTCAGAGTAACATTTTACTTTGAAGCTCCATGTATGTTGACTGCGCTACACACAGTAGTGTGAAGTGACTGGCAAACAAATAAGGATACACTGATGACTTGGACTGCTGGACAGATTCAGCCTCCTCCAATCGCATGCTGCCCCATAATCGTTTCGCTTCCCTCTAGTTAGTTTTTGGAATTCTGCCCCGATTTGGAATCATCTGTGACCACCAAGGCCAGGTGCAGTAAACGTGCCCGAGGGCTGTCATGTCAGGCCATGAACATTTAAGAGGGAATTTAGTGCTTAACATTATATTTCTTTATTCAGGGGCCCATGCACAGTGCTTGGTGCCTCACAAAATGTACTCACAGAATTGAAATAAAAAATGCATCGATGCAGCGTTTTTATTCACATTGCCAACACCACAAAGGCCAGTTGATACCCGCCCACAAGAGAAAACACACTTTTCAGCCAAAGATCTCCTGGGAAACATCCCTCCAGTTTTCAGTCCTTCCCTCACATCCCTTGTACAGCTGCAGTGAAAGATGACTGCTGCAGCATGTCTGGAAGGTGAAAGGACCAGGGCTCCAGAGAAAGGAAGAGGGTTCAGGGTCATGGAGCCCTCATGGGAATCGCCTTGCCAGCAGCTCCTCCTCACTTGAATGGAAGAAGCTCCAGCTAGGGCATCTCTTCTAATCTCAGCTGCATCAGTGAGGTACCTCCCAGTCACCGGGCCCCAAACCCATCTAGGATGTATAAGCTCAGCCTCTTGAACTCCACCCAAAAGGTGAGGCGAGCAGCACAGTTCTCGCAGCCAGCCTGCCCTCACCCATTCTGCAAGGCTATCAAACGCTGGGTGATTCCTTCCATGGCCCCAGCCAATTTGGATGTGATGGGAATGCTGAGTGCCATCCGTACACTGAGCTCATTGCTAGCCAGGGGTCCTGACTGACTCTCCCTCTGGCCTTGAGCAGGAGGAGAAAGGACAAAACCAACCTCTGTTGTGCCCCGCACAGACTTCCAGAGTGGAGCGGAAATTGCCCCAAACTTCTTTTTGGTCACTCCCAGAAAGGGCTGAACAGAACCACTCAAGAGTAACTTCTCCAGCCCTACCAGGAACTCCAAACTTCCCACCAAAACCTCATGGTCAGCAGCCTCAAAGGAGGCTGACCGACCCCACAGAACCAGCCGTGACGCCTTCCCTGTTCTCATCCAGCACTAGGAGAAGATCATCAACTCCAGCAGACAATGTGGTGCCTACCCCCAAACCACAGTCTAAACCCACATAACCAGGATGACTCTGGAAACTGCCAGAGGTGACCTACCATCACCTCTTCAGTGATCTTCTCCGAAAATGACGTTAGTGAGGCAGGTCAATAATGGGTAAAACAGAGAATGTGGTGGTTCCTTAACCGGGGCCGTACAAGAGCTACTCCACCGCCAAAGGGCAGATAGCCCACCAACAGGGGGAGGCCACAAGAAAACCCACCAAAAGAGAACTCAGCTCCTCCCTGCTGGCCTTCCCCAGCCAGGAGAACATGGACCCAACTCCAAAGGGCGTGGCACAAAAAGCACCCCTAGCACTTCTGGAGCCTCATTGAACAGACTGACCAGGGCTCAAGCACAAGAACTAGCCTTGTTCTGTCGAGGACACAGCACAATGGTGGTGTCTCCGTGTGCGGTGTCCACAGACGAAGCGAGATCAGTCCAGGTCTGAGTGGTGTTTGCCACAAAGCACCATGAAAACGCTTCTCGAGAATGAGGACTGGACTCCGTAACAGACCAGAGGCAGCACAGACTCCCCCAGCATAAATCACCCAGTCCAAATCCTGCTGCAGGAGATCTTGTGGACGACACAGCCAAGGAAAAACTGCATTTCTTTGCCTCCTCCACAGCCCCAGCGCACTATAAAACTTATATATGCTGCACTCCATCTGATTCAATCCTAGCTATCCACCTCAGGGCACTCAGGCCATCTCCATTCATCTGTAGAAAGCCAGACATAAGTCGTGGTGACACATGGGAGCAAAGCCAGTTGCTGTACAGATGTTTGTACAGCTGTTCTAAACCACGAATAGAGCAGTCTGTGGGTTAGACTACATTCTTCCTCTAAGCCATCTGGAATCCCTCAGACTCCATCCAGCTAGGACAGCCTCCCTACCCTACAGCTCCTTCCCATCTGCAGGACAGGTGTGCTCCACCTCACATCGCAGCAGGGCAATGATCAGCCCACGACATTTCCCTTGCCTCCAATCCCACCCCGAGCACTAGATCCAGAGTGTGGCCGGCTGGGTGGAGTGAATCAGAAGGCACCAAAGACAGTCACAGGATGCTTTCAGAACCAGATCTGGGGGAGGTGCAGGAAGACTGGGAATAAGTTCATTTATGTATGTACAGCACGAAGACACTATATGGTCAGATGCCATCTAAGAACCTAGATATGAATATGGGAGACTCGGTGCTTACAGGGGATGGAGGGGGAGAGGCTGCAGGGGGTCACAGACCCAGGAAAACCAAGGCTGAGGGATGCACTCTAAGCACCGTTTCACCAACAATCTGCTACTCCCAGATTATGGTAGATGACTTGAAGCACTGGGGCGAGGGGAGAGTAAAAACGTAAGAACAAAGGAAAAGGGTGGGGAAGTTGAACAGGGATGGGAAGTGACTAGAATCAAGGATGGGATGGTCCAGCGGGACACTGGGAGTGAAGCGAGTGGAAAAACAGCAGACATGGAAAGAGGGGGAGCTGTAAGCTCCTATCCATCTGTCTTACTCCACTGGAATACTGCCAGGACTCTGCCCCCAGCCAGCGGAGATAGTCCCATTTTACTTCCATGCCACCACCTGCTCTACTCCCAAACCCCGTCCAAGCATGCTTTCCGCCCAGCACCCATTCGCTCCACCTGTTGCGGACATTTCAGCCCATTGACTGGTTGCTGATAGCTGACTGACATGGAGATTCGGGAGGGGACTATAAATCAGCCACTGCTTTGTGCATCCAAGTTTTTGTTCTATCCCTCTTTTCTATTTTGGGCTTGGAGAAGAGAACCAAAGCCAGGAAAATTTCCTGCCAAATAAAGCAGAGCATGTGTGGGGTGGAGGGAAGCATTGCTGAAAACCCACCCTGAATCAAGGGATTTCTAGTTCCTGAGAACACTGGGTAAGACAGTGCATTTGAAACTTGTTAATTTGTTACTTTTCTCCCCCAAGAATTCTCCTTACAGTAGCAGGTGGACTGTCCATCCCTGTGACCGCACACAACCCATCCCACTGCTCTAAGTCTACATAAGACAGAGCCCAAATCATTAAGATTTTCCTTTTAGTTTATCATCTTCATATTTTTGGCATTGTTTCCTTCCACTCAAGGATTTCAAACTGAAGTGCTTGAATTGTGAACTCCTGTGAACATGCTCCCGTGACAAAGGGCCATATTTTTACCCTTAGTGTTCAGAGCTGGAAACTGAGGCAATGAAAGGCAAGCCTCTGATTTAAGTGACTTACCCAGAGTCACACAGCAAGGCTGGATCCAACACCCATTGATGTAATTCTTTGCATCAGGCCCCAAGTCAGCAGTGAAACCAAGAGAGACAAGTTCTCTTGATTTCCAGTCCACTATGTCTTTCCGAGGGCTCTTTATAAAGACTCAAAAAGAACAAATAGTGGTGTTCATCTCCCTGCAGTGAGGCCACTTGGTACAGTTCATGGTCTGTGTGATTAGGATGAGTTGGCTGAACATACAAGTGGATATAAACTTCCCCTATAGCCCACTATCCAGGGAGGAAGGAGAAAGTTCTCCTCATCCTGTATCTCTGGCCAGCCTTCTTCTCTTGCACTTCCTCCCTCACCTTTATCTGTGTCCTGCTGATGGGCTGATCATTCTCATTAGTTCAGCAGCCTCCAGCCGAATTAAGCCATTGAGCACCCATCTCCCAATGAAATCCACTCCAGAGAAAGACATCTGGTCCCTGAAGAAGCAGAGTGCTGGGTCAGCTCTTGACTCCTGGCACTCCGTCACAGAGTGCAATAAAATCGAGGGCACCGGTAACACTGCATGCAGCCAGACACGCCTCATGACATGAGGGCCCAGCGTCGCCTGCTCTGATGACAACCAGAGCCTAGAATGGACCCCGGCACCGATTGAGGGGTGGGAGGGCAAAGTAAAAGGAGTCCTCCCATCTCAGGCTTCCTGTCCCACAGTGGCTACAGCGCTGAAGGGCAGGACTACAACTCCACCACCTTCTGCCCTACACCATGGAGCTGGCTGGACTCAGAGGGGACAGCAAGCTGAACCCTTGCCAGGGCTGTAGCTGCATGCTCCCACTGAGCCCGGGGAGCTGCAGGAGAGGTTGTGTCTCCTCTGGCACGCATTGCTCTCCGGCGCCCAGACAGGCAGGGTGTCTACATGCCACCCAAGGGCACCAACAAACCCTGTAGCAAACAGTAATACACTGTGGATTTGTTCAAAGCAGCTGAGGGCAGAGGCTGGCCTGCAGAAGGTCTGTTGCTGGGGATGATGGGCCAGGCAGAGAAAACCCAGCTTGACTTTCAGATCACAGGGCTCCAAAAGTTACATTTTCACTAGTAACCTGAGCAAACTGGAACGAGAGTCATTTAGCAACTTGGGATCCCCAATGATACAATTACTGTACCTAAGTTTCAGGTTGACCAAGACATTGGATTTAACACTTTCTGCGTGAGAGAAGTGCCAGGGGACATTTGATTATCACAATGCTCAGGACTGGCGTTTTATATCTCACCCCAAAAAAATCAGCAGCACAGCACCCCAAACCCCATGCGAAGGCACCAGCTTTGAAACAACGGAGAGAGAAGAGAGCCAATTTCTGTATCACCTGCACTGTGTTCCTAAGAGCTTTCCCTTCCCAGGACTAAACCAACTCCACTCTGCTTGGATCTGACCACCGCACAGCTTGGTGCCTGCGGACTGCTCTTCATTGTACGATATCTTCCTGCAGAGGCAAGCACACAGCTCCCTGCAGCTTGACTAGGACGAGGCTCCAGGCTGACTCACTTCGCAGAGCTAATGCGGTAGATTACAAGGATCCTTGATTGAGTCTTAGCTGCATTAAAACTTCTGGGCTGAGCAAAAGTGGCCTGACTCCCTGTCAACTCAGTAACACACAGATCCTGGCAGGACGACCCTTAGGGGAATCTCCTACAGGAGAAGTAGGTTTGATGTGTAGCCCCAGAACACTTAGTGACCACTCGCGTGCTCCCACCACATGTTATTAGTGAAACTGTTATTGAAATAATCCATAATGCCTCCCAATTCCCACCCTGCACTCTTAACTGCATTCAGTTAATTTCCATAAGCACGTTTGCCTGCTTCATAAGGCTTTCCCTTTGGTGGATTTATACAGTTCACTGAAACGATCAATGAAGATATGAATTTATATTCATATAGAAAGCTGGGCAAGTCAGTTTCCTTGGGAACTGACACCAGTGCAATAAGAGTGAAGAATCAGCATCTTCTCCTAACCTCACAAACCCATGTGCTGCTCTGTACCACAGCAGCCGGTCAGAGTGTGACCATATGAAAGTCGCGGCAGTCAAATTGCTGATGTTAGTTATGCCCATATATTTCCTCCATGCGTAGGATACGACTTTGGGCTTAGGGTGGTTTCCAGTTAAACTGAGCTCTGATGACTCAATTACTCTCTCCATAGAAGACCTGCGAACCATGCAAGTTTCCCCCACTCTGCTTCACCTCTGACATGGAGAGACCTACTCTAGGGATGAGAAGTCTCTGTGCCCATTCAATCCTTGGTCTCTACAAAGTGAAGGACACCACCACTTCTAGGTTTCTAAAATCCATGATGATTTTGTCAGTCTGGGACCAATGGAGTTCAGCAGAAGGTTGGTTATTGCAGGTGGAGCAGGCTGTGCTATCTATAGTTAATTAAGATTGTCTGACATTTCTATTTATAAAACCCCATTTTGAGTTGCTTAGATAATTTTGCCAGATTTTAATCATTTGAGCTGTAACTTTCCAAGGGCGTCTCCGTCAGGCTGAATAATTTTTGGAATATGTCAGCAAACACAGTCTAGTCATTTCTCAAATTGAGAACAGGGGAAAATACACAGTTTTTCCCAATGCTAAATTGTTTTCCAACCATTTCACTGAGAAGCTCTAGTGCCCCAGGCTTTGGAGCAGAAGCTTGAAATTTAGCAGCACAGTCCCCGGGTGTCCAGAATACCCCTCTTGCTGTCCCCCCAAAGAAACGCCCAAATCTGACCAATTTATGAGCCTCTAAAATTTCAACACATACATGCTCAGTAGAAGGGTGATAGAGCTTTTCAGCTACATTTGCTAAAGATTCCATCTGTCCTAAGCACAGTGCCCCCTGCCGGTACCCAGACAGGGAGGACTAGAAGGAGGAGGCAGCTACACTGGAGCTTAAAGGGACAAAGATCTCAGCCTAGGGGCAGAATGGAGTAAGACGCAGAGAGGGGCTGTGGACTGGATCTGGGAGGAGGAGCTACGGTGCTCTGTGGGGGAGACTGGGATTAGCAGGGCATCTAGAGATAGCAGCTTCATTAACCATACAACCCTGATTCACACCCTGAGCACTGTCCATCCTGAGTGAGGGTGGAGTCCTGTGCTCATGTAATTAAAGGCGGCTGTGTGAACATGCAGACACACAAGAGGTCGGAATTCGGATTGCACAGGCAACCTTAATTCTGGCATTTGCTCATTTTTGGGAGCTTGACATTGCAACCTTAACAGTGCTCTTTTCATGCCGTTTGTTCTCTGGAACTGTAATATAAACTGAGCAAGGGCACTGTATGCTGTTCTGCTGGGAGCACGTATCTGATGCACATCAAAGATCTATTGCCCTGCTCTGAGTCATAGCACTAACCTTAGAGCCCAAGCTGGAAAAGGCATCACAGTCTAATGACAGAATTCGCCCTCATTCTTGTCTCATATGTCTACATTGATTTCAACACTGTATCATATGCCTGGTGCATCTGTGAAATACAGCATCTGCCTCCCCGTGCTTTTGGCACATCCTCCTCCTCCCCCGACACGCCCTTTTGTACTTCATTATACTTATCATTGTACAGTCATTACTTTGTCATATACAGGGACAAATTCTGCTGGCTTATGTGAATAATCAATAGGCAGGGACCCCCTTCATGTTCTATGTTTGTCTAGCATCTAGCACCCTGGGGCTCTGGTCTCTGATCAGGGCCGTTCCCACCATACAAATAATACATTATTGTTATTCAGACCTGGCATAAGTAGGCCCCACTTCACTGTCTTTAGTGGAGCAGCACTTGAGTACGGCTAGCCTGGAACTGGCCCAATGGAACAAGCAGCAAGGCGAAGGCAGCTAACACTCTGATAACTATATTTTCAGTTGTTAGGTAGCAGTGGTAACTGGAAGTTATGTATCCACATTAAAAATAACCAGCCCCAGGGCCTATCTTTGCTCCGACAGTTAAAAGGGATCAGCCTGCCGGGTTGACAGTGTATTTTTGGTTGCCCTAAATAATTGTCAGCCTGTATGTCCTGCATTCTTTACACAGAAAAACGTAGCTGCAAAGCCCACCTTAGTGGGACCCAGTAGATGCAAAGGTCACTCCCTGGATGAGTATGGTTGCTTTTCTTTCTAACTTTAGAGAAGTTTGTTTTGAAATGAACTAGGTGGTCTCCTTTTTTCACTATAAAGGACAGGCTAATATTTAGCAACAACTTGAAGAAGTGCACTAATCCCTTTATCACAGAGTCAGCGCCAGGGGCTTAGTTTCCATGGTGTTAGGACGGTAACTTAGTACACACAGAAGAAGATCAAATATCAATTCCCACCTGACTCGTGGCTGTCCAAACAGAGTAATTAAACAGAAATACCAGTGTTTATTTCTACCAGGGTTAGAGCATCCTCCTGTGTCGTGTATTACGTTTTCAGGAAAAACTCTATTACTAACTGAAAAGTAAAAGTTGACCCCTATGGAGCACTCTGGAGCCAGGAGAGGAGGACCTAAGGCCTTTCCACGCCCCTTACTGTTCCCTCCAGCAGGCTCAGTGCTGGCGAGGAGAGGCTCTGAAGGGAGCCAGATCCAGACCCATTTACCCGGAGAAGAACTGGCCCAACCGGGATTGAGAATGAGCCAAAATGGGAGGCCACAGGGGTTCAAGAAGAGCTTGAAGGGAAATACAGCCTCACTTCAAGGGGGAGAGGATCCAGACCAAACAGCGAGCAATTCAGAAAGCATCGTTTGTATTTACTGTCTCTATCTTTGATAGGAGTGGGCGATGGGAGGGGGAGTTCCTGTAAGAGTTCCCAACCCTCCAGCCGCTGGAGGGTAAATACCTATAATTCCCCTTATGGATTATCGCTCGGACAAAGGCAGAGATGGCAAGACATCTTGTGGGTTAAAAGCCAAATGCACCTTGAGGCAGACTCATTTCCTGGCTCGTTTGGTTCAGAAGAGGAACAGATATTAAAAATAACCTGCTTTTGTTTGTCTTCTGGTTGCATGACAAGAAGTACGGCTGCTTTGAAAAGTTTTCATGCACAACCACAGAGGAGACTGTATTATCGCAAAAGCCTGCCATAAATCACTTCATTTTTTAGGAAGCATGTTTGCAGTAGCAGTGGGCTGCCCATCTGGGCTGCTCGCCAGTGTCTGAGACCTTTAGAAAGGTCTCATAGTCCAGCTACATACCTTTGTTTCCTAGTGATGATCACGCCTTCCTATCATCTCACGCCAGCTCAGATCCCCTCAACAACTTTTCCCTTTTATGGTGGTTTAAGTATCTGCTTATGTGCTTTTAGACCCCTGTGCTTACTAGTTAAAAACCAAACATCCTAACAAATAGCAAGTGCACATGGGTACTTGGATGACTAGGACATGGGAACTGGAATCAGAAACAGCATCTTCACAATCGTGTGACACTTGGCAATTGTTAGCTACAGACCTACAGCTGTTCTTTTACATTCAGACCCTTGCTACTGTAACCTTCCCAAAGGTTGTGTCCCACACTTCACCCAGCCGTATGGTAACCAGGTGTCCCAATTTTCTCTTCTCTTCCTTAACAAACTCAGTGTGTGTCAGCAGGGTGTGCCCGGTGCGTACTCTCGTGTGTATTAACACTCCTGCAGAGACCTCAGAATGGACCTTACAGCTGGAGGTCCCAGCCTCGTAGGAGCCCACAACCTGGCCACCAGCAGCCTCTCCCTGGACAAGCCTGAGGACAAGGGTCCCCTGGGGTGGCCAGCAACCACGGAAGTGGTACCCTCTGCCTGACATCTGTCCCTTGCCCTAGTCTTCCTGCTCCTCTTTGTCCCCCAAATCCTACCCCACCCCAGCTGTCCTGTCCCCTGAATTCCTACCCCGCAATCTCCCTCCTATGTCCTAGCCCATCTGCCACATGTGGTCCTGCCTCCCATCTATCTCCCACCTCATCTGCCCCAGTCTGTCTCTTTTCCCAGTCCTCCTACCTGACCGTGTCCTGCCCGCTACCCTATTCACCCCTGGGGTCCTGTCTCCACCAGTGCCACAGCTTCCCTCTCTAGTGTCCTGCCCCATCTTCCCCATGTTTTCCTAGCCCCCCATTTCCTAGTCCTCCCACCCCATGTATCCCGCAAAGTGTCTTGAACCCTACCCCCATCCATCCCTGTCCTGGTCCCTCCCTGAGTCCTGGCCCCCATCCCCATCCCGTGTCCAATTTCCAGTCCCCTGTATAATCCCCGCATTGTTCCAACCATACATAGTATGCCCCCTTCCCCCCAGCCTCATATTAGGGATTCCCTGAGGCCTGGTACAGCTCCCCACAGCCCCTAAGATTGACCTCAGAGGGGTTTGCTGGGGATGGGGAGGGCAGAGCCCAACTGGGGGAGCAGATGAAGCCCCTTGCTTCAAGTCCCAGCACATGCAGCTCAGGGAGGTCCTTACAAGGAAGCCTGTTAACGGAGGAACACACAGCTCTATTTACCACTCTGTCACCCCAAAGAGGGAACCGCCCCAGGGCAGGAGAGGAGGAAGCCGCAGAGGGTCTCTCTTGTCTGCCTGGGGCGTTCCCTTGAAATATGGGTGCTGATTTAAAAGAGTCGCTTAGGTCCCATCCATCTTTATACCAGGTGGCGGGGGGAGGGGTCACTTACCCACCCAGGGCAGGGCTGTAGTCAGGTTTAGCGCCACAGCTGGAACCAGTCAGTGGGGGTCAGACTTTAGGGGCTCCGTTTGTCCTCTGCCCCCTAGGCCCCCCCCCCCAAAAAATGTTACGAACCCAGTGCCCACATGATGGAACTGTTCATATGGGCAGGGCACACTCTGCGCGGTAGGAGGGGGCTCCACACTGAGGTTAGGCCCATGGAAGCAGATTGTCTTGAGCAGCCTCTGCCCATCACCAGTCAATATAGATTTTGTACAGAGCATCTCACGACACCCGCACGTTATTCTCATTTCTCACTGCCAGCAACCCCACCCCCACCCCGACACTTTCACAAACCGCAGAGACAAGACCCAGGACAACCACAGGGCATGGAGCGGTTTCTGGAGAAGAGACCAGGCAGGACAGTAGCAATTACTACACCTGATCCCTGAGCTAGCAACGTGAGCAATCCCACTGAGGTCAATGAGACGACTCGTGCTGAAAGTTAAACCCATGCGCCAGAGCTGGGTCAGGGCCTAAAATGGGAACACGACAGAAAAGCAACTAGAATGGAGAGCAGCAGGGTAGTAAAGTGAGAAACAAAGAGCAGACACAGACTGGAGAGGGACATTAGGGAAACAACACAAACTCATTAAACACAACTGCAGCTAGCTCTCAAACTACAGTCCAAAGCAATCTGTTAGGGTCAGCTGTGTGTGAAAAACAGCCCTGCTAACTACAGGCAAGAGCCAAAGGAAACAGGAAAAAAGCTAACACAGACGTGAAATAAATAACCTAACTTAAAACAATAAAAAAGGCACTCTCCCCGGCCCATAGAAGGAGAGTTCAAACTAGCCAGCTGGTCTCTGGAAGACATGCACAGAACAACAGGAAAGAAGAGTGAGATGTCATATATGTATGTTATCCACTATTGGCAAGACATGTATGGCCCCACAAACCTACCTTTAGTAAAATATACCTATTGGGTCAGAGTGCACTCTCAGACAGACTAAAGTAAGTCTGGAGTCAACGGCGTTAACCTGGATTTACACCAATGATAAGAGAAGGTTGAATTTCTCCCCCTTGACTTTGTATTCTGGACAAGACAGTGGAACTTTTAGCTTGTCAGAGCAAGCCAAACAAGCATGGCTCCAGCAAATGTCCTGACATCCAGCACCCGAAATGCTGGGCAGAAGAATGGCTTATGAAAATATCCTCCTGCAGAGGGGAAAACCCAAAGGGAGGATATTCCAAGCCAACTGGAATGTGTGTCTGATCTCCAGACACTAATGCCGGCACTCACACTGATCTAGGCTAATGAAGAAAAGGAACACAACGAGGGGAAATTAAAAAATATTAAAATAAAACTAAGCAAATCATGGTTTCATTCCCCAAACAGCAGCCAAGAGTGAGGGATAAAACACTGCAAAGTGTTTAATTAGCTACCTGATAATTTCATTAAAGGCAATGTCCCCAAATCATTCTATGCTCTCTGCCAGGACACAAGTTAACAGACCAGACTAACACAAGACTCAAAGATGCTCATGTAAAGACACAGAAGGGCTGTTATTTTATTATGCCTTTTAAAGAAAATATCTTCCAAAACATCATCTCAGCTCATAAGATATAACAGGATGAAACGCACAGGCTAGCCAATATTTTTGTTTACAATCAATCATATAATTAATTATAATTCTTGCCTGAAAATAATTTGCTAACAAAAACATTATTTATAATACATGATCTTGACAGACTTCAACCTTATGTTCACTTCACATAACTCTTTCACTATGCCCTGGACGATCACAGTTTAGGCCTTGAGTTCAGAACTCCGACATGGAGTTCATCGTTAACCAGTGGGTTATTGTACTGGATTATTTTGCTCATTTTGCCAAAGGGTTCATTGTAGAAGGCAGCCAGCCAGCTGGAGGAATTCCAAGGCATGAGCATTATGATACTTATGAACTGTAATAAAAGACCGGCACTTCCGAAAATCATAGCTGAAACCGCACTTTTAATAGAAACCATCTTTGCCCCCCTGGTGCTGTTGAGAGAGAGTTTGCATGAGCTAGGCAGTTTATCCAAATAAGTCATTTCATTTATAGACAGGGAGTGTACATTCTTGGAGATCTGTTTGAAGTGTCCAGATTTTGTCCACAGTTACACTAATGCTCATTGCTGCATGTTTTATAACTCTGTTTCCAGGAGTTTGGTGGAATGCATTAATGAGCCCTCTGATAGATGGCCTGTGGTCTGCTTCATTGGGACAACTGCCAGTGAAGTCCTGTATTGTGGTGGTTTGTGTAACACAGCATGCAATAGCAGCACACATGGAAGAGGGGGGACCAAAACCAAGTGGAGAGGGCGACAAAAACACTGACCACTCCTCCAGCAGCTTCTCTTTCTCCCCCCTCCCCAAGGTAACCTCAGTGAAAACCTGAGTCCCTTGCATCTTTCCCCCCACATCACCCGGACGGGGAGAGATGAGCAATACCTCACTCCCTTCCCCACACAGGGAACCCTCTATGTCTGTCCACTCTGCTCTTCTTGAGCTCATACCAAGGAGAGCAGCTTTCCTGCAGAACTGGGACAGAGCGGGGCTGGCACTGGTAGACAGAGCAGAAGGCAGGGCCCTGGGTATCTCAGTGAACTGAAGCAGAGTTCGCTCCTTCCCCTCACTACTGCAGGTGCTAGTGACACCTAGTGTTGCCTGCAGGTCTATTCACAGCAGCTATCCCCTGTGAACTAGTATCTGCCCTAGTCAATGCCCTGCTCTGCAGCCCTTTGCTCACTTCATGTGGCTTCCCTGCTCTAGGTAGCTGCCAAGGGGCTCGGCTGATGACTTTTAAATCTGTTAATATTCTGTGCATTGCTTGTTGTGCATGCAACAAGTGGCGGCAATGGCAACCTCCTAGGACAACATAGTCCAACAAGCAGAATAATGGTGACTTTGGCAACCACAGCTCTAGCTCAAAATTTGAGGCAAGGCAAAGCTAATGCTAGCTTTGAACCAAACATTCCCCTCTGTGTCCCATCCACCTACGGGCTGGGGGAGTCACTAGCAGGAGCTGACAATGCCAGGGGGATAGGAGGCCATGTGGAAGAAGCGCTCCTCACCCCTTCGCTGTCCCCCGCCACACACACCCAGCCTGCAGACATTCTCATCAACATGGGCTCCATGCAGCTGAGGGGTCCCTCTCCCCCCACAATGAACGGTATAAACACCAGGGGGGCGGGAAGGGTGGAAAGGAGGCAGCAGAGGCAAGGCAGTCTGGTTGGGGTATGTGGAGAGAGGAGAAGACACAGGGCCAGTAGGGAAGGGAGAAGGAAAGGAAGCTAGCAGAGCGTAACGAGACATGCACCTAACATCAGCTCAAACCCATTCTCACTGGGCTTTGGGCAGTCCATGGAAGCAGGGCACCTCCTCCTTCTCTCTCAGCCTTTGCTTGGCTCACTACCTGTTTACAGTGATAATGCCTTGGGGCAGGAACTGGGCAACAGCTCTGTTCTGCTCTGCGGTTCTAACTGCTACGCCAAAGTGAGGTAGCACAATGGTCTGCACAGCTCAGAACGCCTGGCTATTGTCATGTGTTTCTGCTGGCAAGGGACTGACTTCCTTGTTGTCTGGCCGCACTATCTCAAGTGCCCTGTATTGTTACAGAGATGAGCTCATCGGCTATTTCAGGTGTCAATCAGCACCGGGCAATCGCCCCGGTTACCAAAACAAATCGCCCGTTTATAAGAGAGATATTAGTTGTTTATTTCAATGTGTCGAAAAATACACAGAATGTTTCACTACATTATAGCACTGACCTAGCCTAATAAATTGCACAACCTAAGAGCGGGTTTAGAGTAATTTCTAAGGAGATGGGACATATTGGTATTGCAGATCTAAGGCAACCATAGGTTCAAGCATGTGGCAGACATAACATGACCTAGGTGATATTCAGCAGCCGAAAAGCAGGTGCAAGACATGGTGTTAGTTTATATATGCCACAAAATCCATACTGCTATGCTGCCTCATCCATATATCCAGAACTGGAAGGGACAGAATCCCCCTCTAGTAAGTTTCATGATATTTTAATCATAATAATAAGCATTTTCACTTGTTCAGCACTTTCTACCTAGGGATCTCAAAACTCTTTACAGACCCTAATGGCCCACAAAGTAGGAACTAAATATCATACCCATTTTAAAGGTGGAGAAATTATGGCATGACTTCTCCAAAAATACATCAGCAGTAACAAGGGAGGAGTGGGGCAGAGGGATCAATTGACTTACTCCACTGTATTTAGCATGTTGTAGTCTCCAACACATGGCATTCAAAAAGAGTCAAAAGAAATGTGTCCATTTTGCCCTGTCCCAGAAGTAAAAATGGATGAAATTTCTAATTGAAAATATTTCTTTTAACAAAAATGGCTTTTCCATCAAAAGAAAATTTCTGTGGGAAATGTCCATTTTCAATTTTAAAAAATTCAGGTTTTTTCACCACAAAAAATAAATCACTTTTTGGCAAACTGAAAATCTTTTGCTGGTCAGATAAACATCTTCAATAAAAGCAAAAAAATTTATCCAACTTGCCCGAGCTTTTAGGCTTTCAGGAACCACAAAAGCATTCAGTTTCCAAACCAAAACCTGAAAGGCTTTATAGAGAATTTCAGATAAAAAACATTTTTCATCAAAATATTTGCAGGACAGAAAAACATTTTCTGACCAGCTCTATCCGGAAATCTAAATTCTAAAAGTTCCTGCAAAATGAATCCCTCCAATGTGCATTTCCAAACTGAGAGGCCATTCTTATCTTTTGAAATCAAAGAAAAGGCCTTGTTTCCTTTACCTCAGGCTCTGGGGTAGGTATTCAAAAAAACCCTTATTCAGCAAAGCACTTAGGCATACACTTAAGTGCCACTGATGTGCTTAAATACATGCTTAAGTACTTGGCTGAACTGGGGCTAGACCTAAAAGTCAACAGACCTGAATTATACCAATATACTGGTTTTATACTGATGTAATCCCAGTGACCACTACAGAGTTACTCATTTAAATTGTTGTAAATGTAAGGAGAAGCAGGCTCAAGAGTCTCACACAATTCTAGGCAAAGCAACAGACAATAGTTACAGTAACCTTGAAAGAGAAGCACAGGTAAACCAATGCAGTGATGTTTTCCTGAATCAGAATCAATAAGAACCATGAACAGCCTCATTCATCTCAATATGGTGTTAACTCTGAAGCCTAAAGATTACAATAGAAATGTCAACACTTAACTTCAGCAGGAACATGTAGCTAATGGGAACAACTCCAAATGGCTTCTCATGCCTCCCCAAGTCCCAAAAGCTCTAACTGTATGATACTGAGCTGCCAAATCTCTTTACCCTTTGCAACATCTACACTACACAGTCATGGATTGTCAGTACAAAGATCTACAAGACACTGAGCACTGAAAATGTGGGGGAGATTCAAAAATACCCTAATAACTAGCACAAGGGACTGCTGCACTGACAGCTATTCATTTTCACTATAACTTTTCTTTTAAAAAAAGGAAATGAAGCTATCACAGGATTTCCATTTTGCTGCTCCAAATGCCACAGAATTTAGGTCCAACCTTCTCCCAAGGACACAGAGCCTTGGATGTGACCAAAGGTGAACCCAGGGATGTGATGGTGCTGGTTTATCTCTCTGGGATCTGTTTGGCCACCTATGAGCTTGGCGTGATCTGAGTAAAGAGAGTTGAATTATTTCACAGTTTCAGCTTTGATATATAAAGCCTCTTAGGAAACATCCAAGACTGGTACAATTATTTATATGTTTATGTATTTGTTTAAAATATAGATATGAGGGGGCTGGAAAATTTAGTAAACAAAGGAACTGTACTGATACTCTGCAATTCAGAACAAATCAGCAGACTCAAAACAGGAGATGATGATTGCACAGGGGGTCTCAATATGCTAGGAGTAAAAGAATAGATCTCTGAATATAACACAAGTGTCAGCAACCTTTCAGAAGAGGTGTGCCGAGTCTTCATTTATTCACTCTAATTTAAGGTTTCGTGTGCCAGTAATACATGTTAACGTTTCCAGAACCTTTAATCATTTTTGTTGCTCTCCTCTGGACTTTCTCCAACTGGTACACATCCTTCCTGAAACATGGCAACAATACTCCACCGGAGGACTAATCAGTGCAGAGCAGAGCAGAAGAATTACTTCTCGCGTCTTGCTTACAACACTCCTGCTAGTACATCCCAGAATGATGTTGGCTTTTTTTGCCACAGTGTTACACTGCACTGTTGACTCGTATTTAGCTTGTAATCCACTGACCCCCCAAATCCCTTTCCGCAGTACTCCTTCCTAGGCAGTCATTTCCCATTTTGTATGCGTGCAACTGATTGATGGATTGTTCCTTCCTAAGTGGAGTACTTTCCATTTGTCCTTATCGAATTTTATCTGATTTTTCATGTAAAAAACAGATAAAGAAGGCGGCTGACAATGTACTAGTTGATAGGGACAATCAGTCCCAAGTTAAACAAATAGGGACTGTTGGCTGATAATCCTGCCAAGTTTGAATGGTTCCCACAACTTTGGGCTTTTCTTTAAAGGAAACTCATTTCATTCTTCCCTCCTACTCTAATCTCCTTTCATCCATGGATAAAATACAGAAGGGGTAGGCAACCTATGACATGGGTGCCGAACGCGGCACGCGAGCTGATTTTCAGTGGCATTCACACTGCCTGAGTCCTGGCCACCGGTCTGTTGGGCTCTGCACTGTAATTTAATTTTAAATGAAGCTTCTTAAACATTTTTAAAACTTTATTTACTTTACATACAACAATAGTTTAGTTCTATATTATAGACTTATAGAAAGAGACCTTCTAAAAACGTTAAAATTTGTTACTGGCACATGAAACTTAAATTAGAGTGAATAAATGAAGACTCGGCACCCCCCTTCTGAAAGGCTGCTGACTCCTAAGCTACAGTGTTGGTGCCTTCTATGGCTACCCACAGGAGGAAGTGGGGTGGGGGTGTGGCCTAAAACTGCAGGAAGCATCCAAAGATTGATCATTCCCAAACCAGAGCATT
Source organism: Dermatemys mawii (assembly GCA_007922305.1). Lineage (NCBI taxonomy): Eukaryota > Metazoa > Chordata > Testudines > Dermatemydidae > Dermatemys > Dermatemys mawii. The sequence goes on from ML677377.1 coordinate 33,240,143, forward strand.
GGGGAAGATTCCAAAGCCAGATCCCAGCTCAGTAGCCAATCAAGAAGCACCATGTGGGGGGACGGGGACAGGGATGGGTTTCATCGCCCTGCTAGCTACATCTCCCTTTTGGAGGGCAGCAAGGGCACTGCCAGCACACTGGTTTTGAGGTAGGCATTGGGGCTCTATTGAATGGTTTCTAGCTTCTGCCTGGACAGTTGTGCTGCAAAACAAACACTTAACAGGGTCTGCTATTCTAATAACATTCTCTGCTATTTAAACTCTAGTGTAATGCAAACAAAGCCATGCATCAACCAAGCTACTTGTCTTATTTAAGGAAAACAACAAAGCTCCCATGAAAATGGAGTGTATCTAGACTTCTGTGCTGATACCCCAGGTACCTCTGTCATTACAAATTAAGCTACAGATACAGCTGGGTCAGATATAGCTTCAAAGGCCAATGACAAGGAGAGTCTGCAGAAGGGGTAAAATATTCACTAAGTGTGAAGCAGAAACAAGCTGCAGATGAGGAGCTTTGCAGACAGCCTCTCTGCTCATTTAAACCCTTTCTCACCAGTTTAGCAATCCAGCTAGCTAGGACCAATATTTCTCCTAGCTGTATTTTATGGATCTGCACAAGGCCGTTAAAGCACCAAATCTGCAAGGGGCCATACACCCCCAAAGTGATACTGAGCCCCTGCAACTCCTGTTGAATAAATTGACTGCAATGGGGTTTGCAGTGGTCAGAACTGGGCCCTTCATTCTTTATGTTTGCATTGTTCTGGGGTCATTTAATGTCTTGCTGTATTGTTTTTTTAATCAATGCCACTGCCTCAAAACAATTAGCAACCCTACAATAACAAAACAGCATACACGCAACTAGGGGTGCATGTGGAGGATGAAGGAGACTGGGTCAGAAGTTGATTTTAATGTGAAACAGTTGGGGAGGCTCATTTTTCTCTTTAAGGAATATAGACTGAGTTATTTAGATGATGGGAAAGTGCAAGGTAGCAAAACGTCCAGTGCCTCGAAATAGCAGTAAGAGCACAAGAGAGGAGAAAATAATTGAAAAGCACAATTATGTCATTCACTTCCCAACTGGGGCTTGATCCCTCAAACAGACAAATTCAACAGGAGCTCTCCACATGTAGTGGCTGCAGAACAGGGCTCTGGGTGTGAACATGAATTTCTATTAGTAGGGAAAGTCCTGCAACTTTAATTAACTCATGGGATAAATTTCCAAGGTGAAGGAAAATAAGCACTAGGCTGTTCTCAGAAAAAGTATCTGACTCGCCAAACATTGGTGCATAAACATTGGAAGCTTCCAGTTTTGCTTTTCACACTAGACCTTATGGGTGAGTGTCAGGAAGTTGGTGAGTTTTGCCAAGAGAGAATCTAGGGGGTCTTTTCCCCAGAGTTCAGATCTCTGGTGAACAGCTTATTCTCACTCGCCTGGCAAGTTTTGGCCTCAATCATGCAAGACTTAAGCACATGCTTAATGGGACAATACATAGGGTGTAAAGTTAAGCACATGCGTAAGTCTTTGTAGGTTCAGGACATTAGGAATCTGTAGTCCAAACCTGCTGGGCACCTCTATGGTCAACAGCAGTTGGGGGCGTTCAAACCTTTGCAGAACTTAGCTTTCTTAGGTACTTATCTGGCCCTTATCCCCACAGTGTCTGAACACCTCACAGTCTTTAATTTATCCTCACCACTCCCCTGTTACGTAGAGAAGTGCTATTATCCCCATGGAGGGGTAGGGACTGAGAGCCCAGAGAAGCTGCATGCCTTGCCCAAGGTCTCACAGAAAGTCTTTGGTGGAACAGGGTCTTGTACTCAGGTCTCCCAAGCCCTCGAACAGCACCCTAACCACTAGGCAATCTTTCCTCCCACAAAATCATACCCCCAATTTCATGAGAGATCTAACTCCATGCAAAAACATATTGTGCTTTTATTTGTCAAGAAATTACATGATTTTGGTATATATGGGGGGGGAGGGGTGACTGCCCTTACTTGTGCAAAGCATCTACTGGCTCCTTAAGAAATGCTGTGGAAGCAGGGACAGTTGGATCAAGGCTAGAATATGGCACCGTCCTCCAGAAAGATGCAGTGAAAATGGAAACATGCATTTTATCTGCACATTTAATCCTTCAGACTCCTGGCATTGCAAGAGCCATCTGGTTAAAATTCCTTTACAAATCAAAGTAATCTACATGAAACATGAGGTGTTTCTTCCTCCCACAGTCACTCTGCCAAAATCAGAACGGGAGCGACTGAACTTCAACATTTCTGTTGTGGTTCCTCCAGCTCCTTCTTTTATAACTAGATGTAACCCATCAATAACCTGAACTCAATGGTTTTCTTTGTAAAGCATAAAATGTCTCCTTTTGCAAAATCACAAGCCCCAATTTGGTAAGGTTTACAATAACGAAAGTACTTCCATTACCTTCGCAAACAAAAATGCTGCCGTGTATCCAAAAGTTACATAAATACAGTTTAGAGTTACACAAAACATCACTGCTTTGAAGTGCTATATACAGCTACAGTAGCTCTAGAGACATCTATGGGCTAGGACAGGGATGGGCAAACTTTTTGGCCCAAGGGCCACACGGGGTTGTAAAATGGTATGGAGGGCCGGGGTAGGGAAGGCTGTGCCTCCCCAAATAGCATGGCCCCTGCCCCCTCCACCCACTCCCACTTCCCGCCCCCTGACTGCCCTCCTCAGAATCCCTAACTCATCCAACCCCCAGTGCTCCTTGTCCCCTGATCACCTCCTCCAGAGACCCCTCAAACCACCTCCTCCCATTTCCCGTCCCCTGACTTCCCCTTCAGAATTCCTAACCCATCCAACCCTCCCCACTACTCCGTGTCCTCTGACCACCCAGGATCCCCTACCCCTAACCACCCCCCAGGACCCCAACCCTACCCAACCCCCCTGCTCCCTGTCCCCGACTGTCCTGACCCCTATTCATACTCCCGCCCCCTTACAGGTTTCCTGGGACTCCCACACCTTATCCAACTGCTCCCTATCCCCTGACCACCCCGACCCGTATCAACACACCCACCCCAACTGCCCACCAGAACTCCACCCCCCTCCCTCCCTCTCTCCTGACTGCCCTCCCCCCAAGTCTCCGCCCCATCCAACAGCCCCCTGCTTCCTGACTACCCCCCCGCAACCTCTTGTCCCTTATCCAATCCCGCCCCACAGCTCACCGCTCGCTGGAGCCAGCCATGCCACTGCAATGCTCCCCAGCAGTAGCAGTGGGCCGGAGCACTAGCGGCGTGGCTGCGGGGGAGAGGGGACAGTGGGGGAGGGGCCAGGGCTGTACACCCTAAAATTAAATAAGCCCCTTTTAACATAAGCATTTGGAGCCCAAAACATAAGTTTCTTGGAGAGAGGGGAGTTTTTAAAAAGCGTACGTTTGTTATAGCTTTGTACAGTCCCTAATGTGATGGGGTTTGGCGGGTCAGCACTACCTCAAAACAGATACATGACAGTGTATAAAGTACTGCCCTAAAATTCAGATCAGCATCAGTTCAAGGAAGGTCTATTACTACAGTATCCTGTTGTCCAGTGCTGTGCCTAATGACACGCCTACCGAGTTTGTTCATGCCATACAGCTGGATAATGTAGATATGGGTATGATTTAATTAAGATACAGTTTCCAAAATAAATGACAGATTTTTATTGTGTTTATGTGTTTATTTTCAAGAGCTTGAAACCTTACGCATTATCTCTTTTCTGGACAAATGCCAATATTTACACTCTGAAGGAGACTTGCACTAAGATATATGGAGGGTTGCCATAATTCACTGCAAAAATAACACTTATTAGAAATGTGTAAAGAGCCCAATCCAACAGTCCTCGCTCAGCCAAATCTCCCAGGGAAGACAATGGTAGTGTGGCTAAGAAATGGACTGCACTATCAAGCCCAGAATTGGCACATAAGCCTAAACAGATTCATGTTAGGAACTGGGCAAGTCATTCTTTGGTTCCACTGGCTTTTTATTTGTGGATGTATGATGTTAGCTGTAAAAACCCCTTCCTGCATTTTTCTAGCAGTTATTGCACAAGACTGAATTTTTAAATTTACTGAAGTTTTTGAGCAGAAATTAGGAATTGGGCTGCATTCAGGAATGCAGCACTTGGGGAGAAAAAAAGCTGTTGTCTCACTTCTTTAAAAAAACAACTTAGAAGTTATAAATTCTGAAGCCATATTTGGTTACATGTATCATCTATTTACTCTGAGGTGGTTTGCACACATCACAACTTAACAATTTAATCAATTCCCTCTTCTGTAGAATAAGAACTTTTCAGAATGAAGGTAAAAAAATAGATTGGTGAACAAACCATTTTAGTCTGACTTGTTAACTTCTTTGTTACAGGCTAGAGTCTCATGAATTAAAATTAATTTGGTTATATTAACATGACCGCAAGATCAATTTCTAGATGGCAAACTCATAATTGCACTTCTGAGCAAACCATGATGATACAGTCATAAAATGTGAACAAGACAGAAATCAGATCTATTAACACATCTTTTGCCTGCTAACTAAAGATTCAAATTAGAGGCCCCAATCCTGCAAATCCATCTGTGAATAATTTTACTCATGTGAGTAATTCCTTTGAAGTCAAGATGACAAATCTTGTCTCTTTAATATCCAGGGACCAATATAGCTAGGACTACATTTCCTAGGTGTAAAGTTATTCTCAGGTCTGTTTGCAGGATCAAAGCCATGAACATGTCCCCAATTAGCAGACTGTATAAGTATCTAACTCCATAATGTGAGGAGCTGAAACGGGAGGTACAACAGATATTGTCTGACTATTTAAAATTATCACCTGCTTTAGCATTGCAATTATATAGTTATATATAACCAGATCTAGTTTTCACAGCTTACTTCCCGGTTTCACTGGGCTGCATTACCCTGTATCTAAAAAAACCCAACAATAATCATACAATCCCTGGTAAAACAATGGTTTTGGAGCCCCCCACCCCCACACGTATTATTAAATGTTTCAGGCAAGTCAACCACCCTTTTGCCTCCTTCCTACAGAAACTAAGGAAGCCAGCGCTATGTGCAAAGCAACAGGTTGAAATACTTGCTAAACACACACACCTTACTTTCAAATTTTAAGAAAGCGCCACTGACACCCAAAACCCGTGAGATTTTGGCTTGCAAAGCTACCGCTACCCGAGTTATTAGACCCGAAGGATGCAGGAGGAGACGGGAAGAAGAGAAGCAAATGTTTGACCGCTCAGTTGCCTAAACCCACCGGCACAACGACTCGTGGGGTCACTTTCCCCACCCAAGCGTATGCTCCTAAACATCTGTTCGTCTATAAGGTGCTACAAGAACCCGTCACTCTCCCATGGGACTGCTCTGGAGAGGGGTTGATGAGGCGGGCTGGGTTCTAGCCCACGAAAGCTGGTGCCCAGATAACTGGGTTAGTCTCTCCGGTGCCACAAGGACTCCCGGTTCTTTTCGGGATACAGACTAACCCGGCTGCCCCTCTGGAAGGTGCCGGGCAGAGTCTTCCCAGGGAAGCATCCACGCAGCTCGGGCACCTGCACCGAGCCAGCCCGGGCAGATCTCCCCTCTCCCAGCCCCTGGGCGCTGGTCCCTTCCCCGGCGCGCCCCTGCCCAGGGCCGGTTGCGCACAGCGGGGAGGATGCTGAGGGCAGCCCCGGGAGCGATGCTAGCGGCGGGGAGACTCGTGCAGCTTCTCACCGGCTGGCGGCAGAGCCCGGGAGCGACGCGCTGGCGGCGGCGGCTGCCTGCAGGCGGGCGGGCGGGCGGCGGACTGAGCGCCGGCCGGAGGGGAGCGCGGAGCCAGGGGAGAGCGGCGGGGTGGGGCGCGCGCAGGGGGCGGCCGGGAGGCGCGCGGCTGCTCTGGGCCCGGGGGCCGCCCCACCCCACCCGGGCGCGCGCGCGGGGAGCCCCGGGGGTTTTGCAAAGAGCGCGAGGCGGGCGGGGGGCGGGTGCACCCAGACAGGGGGCTAAGGTGGGGGTCTGCTCTGAGCTGGCTGCCCCTGGTCCCGGGGATATGGTGAAGGGTGGTGGGGAGCCCAGGCTGCAAGCAGGGGCCAGTGCCCCTTAGATGCAGGGGAGGGGGGCAAGGAGGGGCACCCCTAGAGAGAGGGCACAGGCTGCTGGGTGGGAGGAGCAGGGGCCTCCTCCCAGGCCTAAACTGTGCCTAGCCAGAGCAGCAGGACAGGAAAGCAAGCTCGGTCTGCGTCTGTACAGCACCTGACACAGTGGGGCCCTGCTCCCTGCCTGGGCGCCTAGACCCCACCACAAGACACATAAAGCGGCAGTCGGACCGGCCCCAAGTCCCAGAGGCCGAGCCATCATCCTGCCACAGCAGGTAAGTTAACCAGTCTCGAAGCCTATCCCACTCCGGGCATTGCTAAGGACCTGCTGGCCACAGAATATGCACAGGCCTTGCTGGTGTTTTAGAGTGTACGTGTCTGCCAGGGTTGCCGTAACAGGCATTCAACGTCATGAAACAGTCCATGTATTTAACAGATGCAGTCTCGCATCTTTGCCCAGGCTGCATGATCCTAAGCTGGCTATTCAGCAAGATAGCACAGGCACATTGGCCACAACGCCAGGGGCCATTTAGCCAATTCAGTTACAGTAGGAATCAAACCAGCAGCCCCACTGGAACTGGGATACATTCATTTTCTACTGTTCCCAAGTACTTCTTTTCCTAGCACTCTTTTGCAAGGGGATGCAGTGCAAACGAACAGCGTATTCCCTCGCTGAGGGGAATTCATCTGACCCAGCCATCAGCCTCCGCTGCCCATCCAAACATACACTAAAGCTTTTACTGATGGGCCACTTGCATTATCTTTCATCCTTGGATTGGTATTCAGAGTTTCCAGTCAGAGAAATATGTGTTGTTTAAATAAGAAGGCTGTAGGGAATGAACAAATCCAGACTAAAGAGAGCGCAGCATAAACAAAACTCTGACGTGGAAGGATATTATTTCAAATGGTCGACTTAGCTCATTAAAAGGAACAGTATCCGCTTCAAAAAAGATCATGTCTGTTTAAACAAATCTCCTTACCCATGTTACTGACACCACCTTTGATTGTTAAATCTGAAAACATCGACATTTGCTTTTTGCTATTTATTCTGCTTGTTTTCTACTTGCCTTTCACCCAAGTTGGGCTATAAAAATGCACTTGTCACCTTCATTTTTGTGAAAGCTTCTCTTTGTGGAGCTCATTTTGCTGGTGGCGGGGTGCATGGAACTTAGTGCCACAGAAAGTCATGGGCCTTCTGACAGTCAAGAGGATGGCAGTGGGGCCTGTTGTCTAGGGCTGGGACTCAGGGGAACACTGAAGGATCGGGGCCCAGGTTTCCCTGGAGGGTGTTTGTTCATCTAGTAAAAGGAAATTGAAATATTGCCATACTATCAAAACACACTCTTCAATGTAGCATTTGCATTTTCTAAGCTCTTCATTTTACTACAATTCTCCATAAAAGCAGGGGACTTCCACAGTCTACTCACAGTCCCAATTTAACAGGATTCCTAGCATGTTAGAGAACATGCATTAATTGTGATGATTGATGGTTCAAGGTCCTAATTATCCTTGGTGAGAACAGCCTTTGTCACACATACATAAAATATGAGTGTTTGAAATACCAACATTTTTCATACCATAGATTAGTTGAAATTTAACATTCTAGAGGGTTGAAAATGTGTATTTTAACTTGTAACACGGTGGAATAACTCAGCAGGAATAAAAGAAATACGTAGTCAGCAATGGGCTTTTCTCAAGGATTACTGGCTGATGAGAAGTCAAAACAAAACAAAAAGATTAACAGAAAACTCCCCTAGCCTGGGGCTTGATGCCAGTCTTCTGACCCATCTTTGCATAGATACCCTCCATTATCACTCTGGTAGATTTGGAACGTTTCTTGACAATACAAGAACAAGGGGACAATTACATTATACTAGCAAGGAATTGCTTTTTCACACAATGGACAGTTACCCTGTGGAACTCACTGTGCCCAAGACCCTTGCAGGATTTTTAAAAAGAACTGGACATCTAAATGGACCACAGGAGTATCCAGGGTAATAACATAAAAAACACCTACGCACACTGGAAGGGATACAAATGTTCAAGTTTTGGGGCATAAGCCAAACTAGCTATTGGACAGAGGTTGGGTCGATCACCTTGCCGATAACACAGAACTCTACCCATCCCATATGACTATATCAATTCCACCAAGATGTCCCAGTGCTTGGCTGAGATCAGCTTGTGGATGAGCAAGACAGAGATGATGCTGGTGGACAAAGGAAAACATTCTGAAGAGTCTTGCAGCCATGTTGCAGTCTCCTTTGGTTGAGGATGCATGCACAATTGGGCGATATAGTCCATAGTTTTGGGATGCTCCTGGATTCCTCACTGGCACTAAGATCTCACATAGCAGCATTCAGTAGTAATGCTTTCTAACATCTTCAGTTGGCTAGGAGACACCGTTCCATGCTGGCAGACAATGACCTGGCCTCATTTATTCACGCCTTTGTCACCTCTCAACTGGACTACAGCAATGTGATACACCTGGGCATGAAGACTGCAGCACTTAGGAAACTCCAATGAGACTAGAGCCCTGCAGTACATCTCCTCAGCAACACAGGCTACCATGAGCACATCAAACCTGTCCTCCTCTCTTTATGCTGGCTTCCCATAGAATATCCAATCAAGTTCAAGGTCTCGGTCCTTACCTTCAAGTCGCTCAATGAGCTGGGCCAAAGCTATCTAAATGATCAGCTAGATCTCTGGTATGAAAACTCTGATGAACAGACTCTGATGAAACTCAGAGGAGTTCCCTCCTCTGGCACCATGGAACTCTCCACTGTAAGGGTACAGCTTGTTTGTGTGAGAAACAGAACTTTCTCGAAGGTCAGTCCAATGAACTCCCCCAGGAATGAAGGACCATCACAAACCATAACCACCTTCCACTCCAAGTTCAAGGCATATTGCGTTGACTTTGTCTTCTCTAACATAAATACAAAGCTGCCTGTACATTAAAAAGAAACACCCACAAAAACAAGACACTCCACTCCACACGCTTCTCATCCTGGGGAAAGGATGAGAGAACAAATAATAAGTGACAAATATTAATTACTTTACTGAATGCACAACTGAAATGCACTTAGATACTATGGTCATGAGTGTGATATAAAAACCTATGTAAACCATTGGTCTCAGGTCATTATATCCTTCCCTGTTCCCTTGCCTCCATTGTCTCTGGATGGTAATCTTAAATTGTAAATGCTAAACTGTAGACGATTCCATTCATAACACAATGTGTCTGCTCAACAGATCTCTTCAGTATGCTTGTAATATATTTAGAGTTACCTCTATGAGTGTGAGGCATATAGCTGGCCTGTTGATGGATTCTTTGCTTTATTCAGAGTATTATACATCAGATTAGTAGTTTTAGGGGAGTGAAATCCTGTCTTTAAATCCATAATCAGAGCAGAACTGTTTCCTGCACTCACAGCTGTTTAATTTAGTATCATATTTACTGGAGTACAGGGATAATAGATCGCTATTTAGTGGATCTACATAACATACTAGATGTTAACATCGCAGCTTGCCAGTGATTAGATCTGATTGAAATGTTACTTCTGATTTATTCGTTGTTCATCATAAGTTTATGTTTAAGGCCCCAATCCTGAAATCAGAATGCACATGGGTGGGCCCTGATACCCACATCCACTCCCATTGCTTTCATTTAGGGTGACCAGATGTCCTGATTTTATAGGGACAGTCCCAGTTTTTAGGACTCTCTCTTATATAGGCTCCTATTACCCTCCCCATCCCCTGTCCCGTTTTTTCACACTTGCTGTCTGGTCATCCTAATTTCATTGGACAGCATCACTGGCACGAGGGCCCGTCCACACTGAAGCAATTGCAAAGTGTACGAATCCAGGTCTGGAACCACCTACGCCCAGGCAGAGTACAACTGCAAGTAGCCCCACTCATTAGCCTGAATTAAGACAATTCATGATAGTAAATGAAGGTTTTCAGGATCTGACCCTAAACATGTAAGTTGAAATAGCTAACAGAGCTGACAAGAAGAAATATTTAAATACTCATACTATAAATTCATCTATTACTGTGATCTTAATTTGCTTCTTGAAAAGGCATGAATTGATTTAGCGAGGGACAGCAAACAGTTAAAATAAAGAAAAGGCATCTAGGTGAATCATCTTTTAAACAGGAAATATTTTCCTATTACAGTTTCACATGCACTGATTCCAGAGAAACCTCTGTAAGTGAATTATACTCGACAGGAATAAATAGTAAAAACTGCACAGTAAATTTCAGCCATAAGAAGACAGGTCTGAGTCACTCTGGTGCTATGGTGCTTGCTTGCCGAAAAACAATCATTAGTTGTGTTTACTGATTTTTGGCAAACATCATAAAAATGGACACAAATGAATCCTTGGCTTGTTAGCCAAACAGAATGAGCTATGAGCAGGGTGACTTGACGCCAATTCAGTTGTTTGAGTCATTGAGAAGCTAACTGCAGAACACTTTATTTGGAAATCCTGGAGCTTGGAAAGATGACGAAGAGGGTTGCTTTTCTACAAAGTGCTACACGGAACCCCAAGTAGTGGCACATGCTACCTGGAGGCTCGTTAATGAGATTTGCGACACTGGCAAGGAGAATATTTCATCCATTCAGATAAAGGAATTTTTAAAGCTGAGGTGTGAAAAATCACAAAGAATGGGAGGGAAAATATAGCTTATGCACATATACTTCACTAAGGCCCTGTCAGCACTGCCGGGGCAGAGGCAGGTTGGAGCAGGGGCTGGCTGGCGAAGAAACAGGCACAGTCTAGAGCAATCTGTCAGAACTAGCAGGCAACAGGAGGGCTCCCAGTTAAGGAGTGACACTGAGCAGACCGGAGAGACTCTGCTTCCCTTAAGAGCCTCTTTACCTGCCTTGGGATCCTCTGGGTGGGTTCTTGCCTGTGGATTGACTGAACCCGGGTTGAATGGTGAGCCTATGACAAGACCTGCAGGTAATTGCCTTTGATGACTCATCACACTCAGGCTCTCGATAACTCATCACAGCCCCTATTCCTCTAAACATTTATGGTCACATGTTACTTTACGCACATGAGTGGGTCCATTGACTTCAGTAGGATTATTCTTATAATTAGCATTACACCTGCCTGTAAGTGGTCACAAGATCAGGATCTAAGTCTCTACAGTTCTTAGCATCAAAGCATTATCTATGGAGATGACAAGAAGTCATCACCAGGGTGTCTGATTAACATGAGAATGATCTTCAGTGTATATGACCTCTTTCATTTCAAAAGGACCCCACTGTACTTTGCAAGTTTGTACACATTATACACCAGGATATTTTTCTGTTTCTGAATTGCAGCCACTTCTTGGGTGAAACACAGTAGCTGCTTCAATGATATACAACAAAACTACGCAATGGTTTAAGACAAGAAATAAGGAATGGCTTTTCTTGTTAACAGTCAAGGGGATTAAATTACACAAGTTGAACACCAAGACTATCACTCCTACTCTTAGGAGAAAAAATACCATGGACCAAGAAGACAGGACTAATTTCAGACCTCGTCTGAAACACAGCACCTCCTAAAATACCATACTAATGAACTGGTTCAGAGCTGACTCAGAGCACCACCTGCTGAATCACCAAAGCACCCTCTTGTAGCATGTAGGAACTTCGTAGAAGTCTCTCCCTCCAAGTACTGGGCCAGGCTAACCCTGCTTGGCTTGATGTTGTCACTCACAAGGTAGCACAGCCCATAAGAATTCTAAGATCACTGAGAGGGAAATCTCTCGATGTAATTATTTTAATACGAAGCGGAGTATTGTCATATTTATTTGCCATCAGTGAAAAACAAGAATCCACATGCTGTTATTGGTCCTCCTTCCAAAAAGGCTAGAAGTAGGAGACAATCACATTTGAAGCTTGGTCTCCTGAGATTTCAGAGAAACAGTCTGAACTTCCCTTTGTTTCTGTTCTTCTTCAGGAATTTCACCCTTATTTCTCAGACCTCCTATAACTAGGGTGACTGGATGTCCTGATATTATCAGGACCGTCCCAATATTAGGGACTTTGCCTTATTATATAGGCAACTAATTCCCTCCCATACCCCTCCAAAAATGTGATTTGATTTTTCACACTTGCTTTGTGGTCACCCTACCTGTAATACCAAACCTGCCCAGGACAAAAACACAGTATCACCTTCCCTTTGGCATGGTCAGTATCAAACACCTACCACGCTCAAGGGACAGTCAGAATAAAACCTGTGAATCACTGAACTATCCTGCCATTTTCTTTATTGCAGAAAAAGGAGGATAGCCAACATGACAACATTTGTGGACAAAGTCACACTGGCATGGAAATACATACACAAAACTCCTAGAAGACAAACTGATTACCTTTCAAGTCATTAGCAAAATTTACCAAGCAGTCGATTTGCTGGAAAAGCTGAAAGGAAACATTTCAGAATAATTTCTCACAGGGACCAAGCACCAAGGGTGGAGTTGTTGGATTTTATGAGAATGTGATTAAAGCATCAGTGAGGTAACACTTTTTCCATGGAGTTTAAACACATAAGTACACTGTTTTCCAAGTTATTCTAAGCTAGTGCATCACAGCTTGTAAATCATGTATTACTGGGATGTTGTGATCCTCAAATGAGAGGAGTTAAACGGCCTAAGTGCAAAAAACTATTATTATGAAGATTATATGGTGTCATTACCAAGACAATGTTCAGTCTTGACTATTCAGCCTATTTTAGAGATATAGATTCACTCTGGGAAATACCCAGATGACCTCTCTATGATTTAATGACATACAGAGCCCTGTAAAACAAAGGCAATTGGGTGACATCTTTCCTGGGGATAGTGGAAAGCCGAGACTGGAAAGCCATATCCTGCTCTCATTTAAGTCAATGGCTAAACACGCATGGATTCCAATGGGAACTGCTTTGAGCCCTGAATTTTAGCATAGGTAAGAGAAGCAAGGTTCCACCCTGCACCCACACATACAGTCAGCTAAGGAATCATGTCACATTTAAGTTTAAAGTTACCATGATACTAGGAGAACCTTGCTGGTTTGCAATAATGCCTGTGTGATGCACCACAAATTACGTTTGTGAATTACAGCCAAAATTGTTTCTTGCCCACATTCCATTCAACTCCGTTCTCTTCAGTAGGGTGTAACAGGCTGCAAATGAAAATAGGATTTAACCCTAAGGGAGCAAACAACAATTATCAAAATAACGTTGTCACATCACCAAAGTCCCCCCCACCCACACACAATTATTTTCATCATTGTGGATCTATTACCCTGTAATTTGACATTCCTGCATTTACCCCAGAACTTGACAGTACTGCAGTCAGCCAGTTTGTATGATCAGCCACTGCTGGCTGAAAACCAAACATCACATAGCTAGGAATAATCTTCGGCCTTTGTGAGACAAAGTCAGACAGCTGCATACTTGCAGTTTGTTAATCAGAATGGGAGGATGGGGCAGAAAGTTAAGGAAGAGAGTGAGTGAATAGCAACCTTGGTTTTAGGTGTCCCTGATATATTATTGTTCTAGCTGGAAATACTAGAAATGTTCTGAGATAATGAGTAGTTTGTTGAAATTAGAAGAATTGGTGACTCAGTAGAGGTTATTATGCTGACCCCCTAGGAGTCACTATAGGTTATGTGCTTTGTTAGAGTTAGCTATAAAAGATTAAGTAAAAGTAAATACCTTGGAGCAGTCAGAGGGAGCTTTTCTTCAGGCAAGGAACTGACATCTAAACTCCCCATCAGCTGGACAGAAAGAGCCCCCCGGCTGGAAGCCCGGCTAGTAGTCACTGGAAACCATCTCAGACTGTGGGTAACTATATCTGGGATATATCCTAACCTATTGTGTGCGTGTGTGTGTGTGCTTCTCATCTAATAAATAATATTTATTAATAATAATCTAATTTAATAATTAAATATTTAATTATTATTAAATAAACAATCAATCAAGGATTGAACAAAGATTATGAGTGGCTAGCTAATTACAAAAGCAGCTTCTCTTCTCTCGGTGTTCATACCTCCAGATTAGCTGCTAGAAGAGGAACTCATCCTCCCTGAATAGAGATAACAAGCTGTTTCAGCCTGACTAACCTTGTTATCTCTAGCCTGGCCCCTGCCTCTTATTTATTCCTGCCCCTGGATACTTCCACTGCATGCATCCGACAAAGTGGGTATTAGCCCACGAAAGCTTATGCTCTAATACTTTAGTTAGTCTTTAAGGTGCCACAGGACTCTTTGTAACTTCTGCAATTCCAGACTAACACGGCTACCCCTCTGATTCTTAATAAATAATAGATTTAGATGACAGCACATTTGCTTGAATCAATCATTTATCAGACAGAAATGCCATGTTCCCATTGATTTATTCCTGAGAACACCTGGAGAGAAACAGTTAAGTTGGCACAGCTTTGCGTTCTGAAAAACCCTGGGTAACAGGTCAAGGCAGACCTCACTTGTGAATGTTCTCTAATATAGTCTAGAACAGTAGAGCAGTCTTAGGTCCTAATCCTGCAAAGAGCTCCCGGTATGTGAACTTCTGCACCCCCGCAGAGTCCCAGGCATCTGTCTGCATAGAAATCATTGCAGGAATGGGACATTAGTAATTAATGTGAAACTTCACTGCAGCACTTTGCTTTGGAAACTCTGGTGAGAAGTGGGGAACCAAGAAAGGATTCTGCCTAGTTTGCAAGTGTGTGATTAGCACAGGATGAATTGATGAAGGTCCCCTGTATTTACTGGGCAAAATAAAAAGATACATGGAAAGTAAAGGTCTGGTCTGTCCCTAAAATAAATCAACTTCCTACCACATTATGTCAAAATACAAATGTAGTGTAGTATTCCCTACATGATCCACTGAAGAGAAACCCAACTCTGGGGGCAAATGTTTTCCGAGCACTTGGGAAGTCACCAGCTAAAAGGATTAAAGGGATTAGTTAATAACACACTGAGGTATTAATCTGAGCACGTCATTATGGACATCTGTATAGCAAGAGAGGATGTAGTTCACACCTAAAAAGCAACAGGCAGGGACTGCTCAGATTTTACATTAATGGAAGCAGCAGTATCCTGTATGTGTCACTCTTTGGCATATGCCATAAATGTTGCTCCAAGAACAAGCTGCTCTCCCTGGGCATGGAAAATTACTAAAATGACTTCCCCTTATAAAGATGGTGATGCATCAGAACCAACAAAGAGTTACTCAGCTGGTATCTTTCCTTCCTCAGCTGTCCTACATTTCTCCCCACGCTCTCCAAGTTAATAGAAATCTGCAGCAAATTGCTCCAGCTAGTCTCCCCAGCTATTCATCTCTCAAGACTCCAGGAGGTTATTCGAACTCTACAGATTTTCTCTAAAGTTTTGACTTTTTGGTTTCTCTTATGCAGTCATTAGAATCCTAGTATTTCTGATCGAGTTACTGCTTAGAACAGTAGTTCTCAAACTGTGGGTCGGGACCACGAATTGGGCCAGGACACCTGATCCTCTCAACTCTTAAGCACGTGAGCAATTTTTACATACACAAGACTACCCCTGTGAATAAGGACCTGATCCATTGTCTGTTGAAGTCAGTGGGAGTCTTTCTAATGACTTCATTAATTGCTGAATCAGGCCCAGGCTTGGTGTTTGAAGGATTGGGCCCTGGGTTTCAGCAAACATCTCAGTCATCTGACTAATTAAAAAGTTCCATAAAATTGAATATTTGCATATGCAAAATAGACAAAGCATGAGCCCATCAGAAGATCCCATGATTACCCAATCACTTCTTGATCCTATCTGCAAAGATATGTTATTGGATGGACACCTGTCTGAAAGAGTTAAAGTAAAAAAGAAAGAGTACTAATGATGACAAGGTAATGAGATTTTTAAAACTAGTTTTCTTAGTCTAAGGTTTTACTGTTAACACAGATAAGGGATTTAAAAATCTATTCAGACATTACTTTTTACCCTTACTGTACGATTTTACCCTAATAGCATGACTATAAATTACTATCTGTGTTTCCACTCAAACTTCATTATCCTGTTTTGAAAAGAGGGCTTCCAGGCATCACTTCAGTTTAAAGAGACTATTCTATTAACTTTTGCTTTAGATTTTGTTTTTGGACAACATTCCTGCAAGGTACCACCTGGGGCCAACTTATGTATAATAAATATTGGAACAGAGAAGGTTCCAAAGGATGACAAATGTATTTTTGTTTAGTCTTCAGCTAAAGTCAAGTCAATTAAAAAGCTGGAGATAGTGGAAAAACAAATACAACTGGGATGAAAACTGAAATAAGCAACAGGGTGTGAAAGAGGAAGGCTGATCTAACGGCTGAGATGCTTAGACTCTGCCATGGGTTGCCTGGGTTATCACGGTTAAGTCACTTACTTTTGCTGTGGGCCGGTTCCCCAGCTGTACAATGCAGCTCACAGAGGTATTGGGAGGATAAATAAAACAAGGTGCTCAGATACCATGGTAACAGTGGGAAAACGAGGATTGGCAGTGGAGGCCTGAGGAAGAATTCAGGAGTTATGTATAATCTGGTCCGATTTTGACAAATGATCATCCATTGGAAATTAATACAGCCACATGGCGAAGGATTAGCTGAAGCAGAATGTGCTTCTGCCTTTGCTGACTGTGAGCCTGAGTATGGCCAGCGTGGGTAACAGCAGGGGAACGGTGGTGACAGGATGATCCTACACTGGTGAGAATGCTACCACATAGCCAGTGAGTGCCTGCTGACTGAGGAGATATCAGAGCCATTAGTGATTATCTTTGAAAAGTCATGGAAGGCAGGGGAGATTCCAGAGGACTGGAAAAGGGCAGATAGAGTGCCCATCTATAAAAAGGCAGGGGTGGGGAAGACAACCCAGGGAATTACACACCAGTCAGCTTAACTTTTGCACCTTGAAAAATAATGGAACAAATAATTAAGCAATCAATTTGCAGACACCTAGAAGATAATAAGGTGATAAGTAACAGTCAGCACGGATTTCCTGAGCACAAATCACGTCAAACCAACTTAATAGTGACCAACTACCAGGGCCAGGTACGAATTGTCTGGTTTGTTGAGGTCCACAACTCTTAGTGGCACAATAATCGCCTCTCACCTAAAAGTTGCAGGAGATGTTTGACAGTTGCAGGACATCTTGTGCAAATCTTCCTATACTTTGTAGGTCCCTCTGCAATCTGTAGTAAGAGAGAATTGAAAAAAACGGCTGGCATGGGCCAGGCAGAAGGTTGCCAGATGTAATGGAAATTTCCCCCTCCTCCTCCCCAAGATTTTATGGACACTTCTGGAAAACCTGCAGGAATGTTTTTGCTTAAACAAATACCCATAAAAACTCAAATAAGTTGTGTGGTTGAATTATTTATATCTTTGAGCAGTTTAAAATAACTGTTTCATCCACACATCTTTGCACCAGTCTCTGCTGTGAGAGGTGGAGACAGGCAGAAGGGCGGCTGCTTAGGAGATCTGTGCAGACTGTATGGCGAAGAAGCTATGCATTTGCAAGGTGCATACAGATGAAACATCTTAAATCCGGTGAGACTAGATCAGCATCTGCAGCAAATGTCAGAGGCTGAACTGCTCACTATGGAAGAGGAATGAATTCCCTGATGACCTTGCTGCTGCTTTGAGTCACAGTCCTGCTGTATCGCACAGAGTTGTTCACAAACAGAATTAGTGCTGGGTGGATCCTGCGAAGATGCAGTCAGGAAGCCTTCAGTAGAATTACACCAGGGATAAACCAGGCTCAGGAATTCCAGGATCTTCGCTCTCTGTGGCCAGTATCTGCCTGTTTCTCTGATGCTGGAAACACAAGTCTTGATCCTGTAGTAGGGACAGCAGGTGGGATAGGCCATGGCCGAGTTGTGCGAGGGGCCCAAGAGTGGAACAGCCCAGGGTGCTACATGGCCGGGTTGCTGTGCACTGATACAACAGGAGGGTAGGACTGTCACAGCACTCAGTTCAACAGGCCTCCAATGCATGAATCTAAGAGTTGGCAAAAAGTCAGCCTTGTGCAGTATTGGTGGGGGGAATTCCACAGTTGTTACAGTCTCTACTGGACCCCATTTCTGTGCTGATCCAGTTCAGTGCTCGGAGCAGGTTGACTGTTTCTTCTTCATAACACTGACATTTCATCCTAAGCACTGCTCTGCCCTCCCAGTTGGATGTAATACATAGTAATAGCAAAGAATAAAGACCTAGTCACAGCCATTAATAAAGCTGACATGATGCACAAAGATGACAACTTTAATTGACACATTTTAATATTCTGAGCTCTACATTCCCAAGTGCTTATGCAGATCTAAAGGGAAGAAATATTCCCACACAACCTTAAAAGTGGATGTGACCCATGACCATACTATTCTATGAAATACCCAGGGTTAGAGGATTACGACCATATATGGCACTCCAGATTGTCGGCTGCATCTACCTATATCTCTTGGAACAGAAGAGACTAGTGGAATTTCTTACACACAAAATTCCCTGTGTAAACATCTGTCTCAATATTTCATGATGCATTGAAAAGACTATACTTTCTAAAGGGCCTGATCCTGGGAGATTCTTCCAGAGACGTTAATGGGAATTGCAGAAATTTAGCATATCACAGGATCATGTCCTAAATGCCCAAGATTTACTAAAATTCTAGGACAAATAAAAGGACTGAATTGTCCCCGTTCATGAGGACGACCATCTTTCAGCTATGTGAGGCACTATGTACCATGGTCCTCAGTTACACTCCTGAACCTCCACTGACTTACATGGGCAGAACTTACCCCATGCTGAAATCACTTCCCCAAACTCTTATTTATAGATTAGAAGGTATTCGGAGCTAGATCTGGAAAGAACCAGGAACAAATCTGATGGTATTCTGGTGCTGTTTAAACAGGGACAAGCTCTGATTCTGTCTCTCAAGCTTTAGGTAGTTTTTTCTCAACCCACTAAATGATCCCATGGTTTAGACTTACTTTCACCTCTCTGAAGCAGCCAGGTTGCTGAGAGTCTACGTCATTTTTCATCAGGCTCCTCTGAGACAGGAGGGACTTTCAGAGGTTAGAAATTCACAGCAGCTTATTTTTTGTCATAAGCAACCAGAAGTGGGGCACTGCAATGGAGAAGGATTGAGGGTTAATGGGAAAATTCTTCTTGCAGACTCACTTAGGGCTTAGAACAGGAGATGGGGAGTCCAGAACATTCCTAATGTTGCCACCAACTTGCTCAGTGACCTTGAGCAAGTCCCCTTGTCTCCACGCCTTACCTAGCTGATGTGCATGGAAGCTTAAATTACTTAATATATTTTAAGCACTTTGAGATCCTCAGCTGAAAGGTGCTATACTAGTGGCCACAGTGCTGTTCAGGGCTCACCGAGGAAGCCAAAGGACTCCTGTCAAGTACTGGCCAGTCTGCACATCTGGGAAATGTAGTGGTTGTGGGTCTAACCAAATGCAAGCCTGTTACTATGCATTGTTGCTATGTCAGCACTAGACACACAGAATACACAAATATTCCCAGCACGTCTGCACTATCTCACTTGCTTGACAGATTTCATTACAACACTTGGTGAGAATTCAGTCTCTCTTCATTTTTCTCCCATCATCTCATGGTTCAATTATTTCCTAGTTATGGATAGATGAAGCGAGACGTTCCTGCAGTTTATATATACAAATACACTCAGCACCCTAAATATCTGAAAAGTTTCACATTTCCCCCAACTGCTGTGTTTGAGAGACTCTGTCAAGATGTTTCCTCCAAAATATTCCTCATCTCTGTGACCAACACGGATTTGCCCAAGAGCTGAGGGGAGCGACGGGACACAACCTGAAAACAGAACCAACATGGCCCCTCCAACCACGAAAAGGGAGAGGCCATGTTCAGTTTAGTCCTAAGAGAGGCACAGAGTCTGGTTCAACTGCAGCTGAACTGCTAAGTAACAGTGATCAAAATGGAATTCAATTGAATATCCTCACAGGAGGGATAATACCAAAAAAACCAACCGCCCCTCCACGGTGAGAGTGAACTTTAAAAAGGGGGAATGGAACAAAAAGGAGGATGCTTGTTAGATGAAGATTAAAAGGAGCTGGCACCAGGGTTAGTGCCAGCAAGCAGACAGGGGATGCTTAGAAACACCATAAGAGAGGCACGGGCGAAATGTAAATCAGAAAAGACAAGAAGGGGACCATGGTGGCTGAACAGCAGAATAATGGAGGCCGGTAGAGGAGAAAAGGTATCTTTTAAAATTTGAAAGTCAGATCCTCATGGGGGTAAGAAGAAGTGGGTTCTAGCCCTTGAAATCTTATGCCCATATAAATTTGTTAGCCTCTAAGGTGCCACAAGGACTCCTCATTGTTTTTGCTAATACAGACTAACACAGCCACCCCTCTGAAACCTGCAACCTCTGGCAGGTTAAGTGTAAACGTATAAGGCGGCAGAAAGAACCTGAGAGGCAACTTGCTAAAGAGGCAAAATCCCACAGTAAGAAATGTTTTAAGTACGTCTGAAGCGGAAAGCCTGCCCAACAGGCAGTAGATCACTAGACAACTAAGGTGACAAAGGAGCACTCAGGGAACACGAGGCCACGGCAGAGAAGCTAAATGAATTCTTTGCTTCGTCTTCATTGCAGAGAATGTGAGGGTGATCCCCACACCTGAGCTATTCCTTCTGGGTGACAAATCTGAGGCACTGTCCCACACGGAGGTGTTAATAGAGGACGTTTTAGAACAAATGGTTAAAACTAACCAGTAATGAGGACCAGAACCAAGTGGTATTCACCCAAGAGCCCCGAAGGAACTCAGGTATGAAATTATGGAACTCCTATTGCTGAACGCAGCCTCTCTAGCACATGACTGGAGGGTAGCTAATACAACGCAAATTTTTAATAAGGGCTCCAGAGGTGATCCTGCTAATTACAAGCTGGTAAGCCTGACTTCAGTACTGGACAAATTGGTAGAAACTGTAGTAAAGAACAGACTTATCAGACACACAGATAAACACCATTTGTTGGGGAAGAGTCAACATGGCTTTTGTAAAGGGAAGTCATAGCTCACCAATCTATTAGAATTCTTTGAGGGTACCAATAAGCATGTGGATAAGGGTTATTCCCATCAATATGCAGTACTTGCACTTTCAGAAAGCATTGAACAAGGTCCTTCACCGAAGGCTCTGAAATGAACTAAATAATCATGGGATAACAGAGAAGGTCCTCTCATGGATCAGTAATTGGTTAAAAATAGGAAACAAATGGTAGGAATAAATGGTGAGTTTTCTCAATGGAGAGAAGTAAACAGTGGGGTCCCGCAGGGGCCTGTATTGGGAGCAGTGCTGTACAAAGTATTAATTAATGATCTGGAAAAGGGAGTGACAAGAGAAGTGGCAAAGTTTGCAGATACAAAATTATTCAAGATAGTAAGTCCAAATCTGACTGTGAAGAGGACCTCACAAAACTAGGTCGTAGGCAACAAAATAGCAGATGAATTTCAATATTGATAAGTACAAAGTATTTCACATCGGAAAAAATAATCCCAAGTACACATATACAGTGATGTGTTTAAAATTATCTGTTACCACTCAAAAAAGGGATTATAGAATCACCATGAATAGTTCTCTGAAAGCATCCATGGTGATCAAAGAGCTAACAATAGCAGGTGCAATTAGGAAAAGGATAGAATGCAAGACAGAAAATATTATAATGGCACTATATAAATCCATGGTACGTTCTCACCTTGAATACTGTGTTTGGTTCTGGTCACTCCATCTCAAAAAGGAGACAGTGAAACTGGAAAAGTTTCACAGAAGAGCAACAAAGATGATCAAGGATATGGAACGGCTTCCATAGGAGAAGAGACTAAAAAGATGAGGCTGGTCATCTTAGAGAAGAGTTGACTAAGGGGAGATATGAAAGAGGTCTATAAAATCATGAATAGTATGGAGAAAGTGAATAGAGAAGTGTTAGACACCTGTTCCCACAACACAAATACCAGGGGTCACCCAATGAAATGAATTGGCTTCAGATTAAATATAAATAAAAGAAGTACCTTTTTCCACAATGAACAGTTAACCTGTGGAACTTATTGTGATGAGATGTTGTGAAGGCCAAAAGTATAACTGAGTTCAGAACAAAATGAGGATCAGTCCTTCAGTTGCTTAGCCAAGACAGTCAGCGATGCAACCCCATGCTCGGGGCAATCCTAAGCCTCTGTGCCAGAAGTCAGAGGGGGAAAATGGGAGTATTTCTTTCAAAATTGCTCTACACTCTCCCTGAAGCTCTGGTACTGGCCATGGTCAAAGACAGTATACTGGGCTAGATGGCCCATTGGTCTGATCTCAGACAGGAGCTCTTATGATCTTATGCTCTAAAACCAGCCAGCAAAGACTCATCCCACGCCTCAAATCCCACAATCCTTTGCAGTCACAAGTGGATGGGAGGCACAGGATGATTTCTTTGGCCACACTTTAGGCCACTGAGCAAAAGAATCTGAGACCTACTACCTTACGTTAAGACTGAATATTTAAAAATAGTTTATTATTTGCACCAACCCCTGCTTCTCACAGGGGCCGTTTGGGATGCTGCAAGGCAAGACTGCTAATGAGTGTTAAGTGCTTTGAAATCTTCACTCTTCTATCCAAAACGCTCTTTTGGGGGGACTAGGGGACAGGGGAAATGTGGGTTAAAACAGAGAATTTACTTCCTAAGTGCTGTGATTGTTTCAAGCCTGAATGTTGCCACAAGGGGAAGAGTGGAAGAGCTTAAGAAGGGGCCCAAAGCACAGAAACTTGGTGAGAATTTCAACAGCACTGAGCGTTGGTCAGCAGTGCTAATGGAGCAGTTTGGCAAATACTGAATACTGTTGAAAATCCCACTGTAAGTGCCTAAAATTGGTGTCACAATTACTCATCTTGCCCATCCACAAACTGCTGGTTTCTTTCTTTTTACATCTATTGTCCGCAAGAAAAAGCCAGCCCGAGGGAGAAAAGCAGCAGGATGAGGGGAGGAGGAGGTATGATTCACCAAACGGGTGCAGAATGCTGAGAAATAAAGCGGGTGTTGATCCGGCCTCCATAAACTCACTCAATCACACACAGGCCCCCAGCTCAGAAATAACCAGATCCAGGCAGCACTAAGGCCTTGGCCTCTGCTACTCACAGACTCAAAGTAACCTCAGCCCTAAAGAGCAAAGGGGCAGCCAGTGCCCATGGAAATGTATCACTCACAGTATAGCAGATTCCAACAGGCTTCGCCATAGAAAGGCAAACTGTATAGGCAGGTGGCGTTGCACTCATGGGGTGGTGGACAGAACTTCCCATATAAACGGAAGGGCCAGGGGGGCTGAGCTCCTTCTAATTGATGTAAAAAGTAATAAAGGACTTAGCTGGGCAGGGTATAAGGCCTTGTGAATGCTGCTGCCATAATCACTGTGACAGGGATGCCAATGGAATTGAGCTTCAGGGATACGGTGACCACCAGACAGCAAATGTCAAAAATTGGGACAGGGGGTGGGAGGTAATAGGCACCTATATAAGAAAAAGATCCCCAAATTGGGACTGTCTCTATAAAATCAGGACACCTGGACCCCCTAATTGGAGACAAAGCAGGGACACAGATTTGCCTCCAAGCTGCTAGAAACAAGATCTCTCACCCCTGCAGCTTTCCCATCATGCAGGACACGACTGGGAGCAGAAGGGGATGATAGAGGCCTGTGCAGTTGGTCTCTGTTGCAAGAGCACCATCTAGTGCACCCAGGAAAGGTGCCAGACAGAGAAATGGCAAGAAGGGCAAGATGATTCCGTAGCTTTTTTTTTTTTCTCCACTGAAAGGCTTTTGGCCTGGCAGACAAGAGGAGAAGCCAACGTTTGACCATTAAAACACAGGAGTGTTCTAATTAACAATCCTGAATAACTTTGAGACAACAAACATAAGGCACCTTAATCTGCAGCGTAAGGCCTTGTCTACACACTACTTGCAACACTTTAATTAAATCGGTTTAGTTAAACCGGTGCAAGCCCTTATATGGAAACTTTTTATCTGGGTTTGAGGTCACATCTACCCTGCAGGTGTTATAGGAGCACAGCTACGGTGCTATAACTATTCTGCTGGAGTGCCCTAGGGTAGATGCTACCTACAGTGACAGAACGGGTGTTTCCATTGCTGTAGGAACTTCAATGGCAATGGCAGGTAGGTCTGACAGAAACATTCTTCCATTGACCCAGCTCTGTCTACACTGGGGGTGAGGTCAGCCTAGCTACATCGCTCAGGGGTGTGGATTTTTTAACCTAGCGACGTCAACCTCACTGTTAAGCACAGACCAGGCCTAAGAGTTATGTATCCAGTAGCTTAACCTCTTCCTAAGCATCTTACAGTAAACTGAAACAAGCTTGGTTCAAACTGAAATAAGAACATCCACACAGCCTTTTGCACCAGTTTCACTTTCTCGGTTGAAAAACAGACCTTCTCTGACTGTGCAAACAGTGCAACTCTGCCTGTACACAAACTCTGAGAGGAATGCTATGCAAACTATTGCAAAATCCAAGGACGGGGGAGTTGGCAAGGTACAGTAACTTATTCTACCTTAAAATTTTCCCCTCCTGATGCTGGTAGTTATCTTAACCTCCTGCCTCCCCGAAACAAGGGCTGCAACTAATAAGATTTGGGCTGTTTTACAAATCCCCAAGGCTAACTTTGAGTGATATTGCACCAGTGCTCCATGCTTCCTAGCTGCCCTGCTTTTGTAAGCAAACAAAGTACTGAAATAGAGAATAAAATTGATTCAGGGAGCAGGAACCTTGTATGTTTCATTCTTTTCTGTTCTTCAGAACAGCACAGAGAGCAGACAGTGCAGTGTGAACAAATACTGCTGCGTACTCCCACACTGCTGACGTCTAACTTCAGTCCCACTTGCCTTGACAAAGATTTTTAAACAGGTTTATGTTACACAGCTAAAACCAAGTTCTGTGGAGTTGAAATGTCCCTGTAAGGGACATGCTGTGCCCCTTCGGAGAATCTGCAAGAATAAGACCTAACGAAGCATTAGTTCCACTGCTAAAGTGCTTCCTTTTGTGCGTGAGTTATACCCGCAAATACTAGCCGAGGTGTTGGAGTTGTAATTACTGCACGATGGTCCAGTTGTGCTTCATGTCAAGTCCCATTTCTATATCCCTACAAAAGCTGGTTGCCATGGCTAAGGTGGCAGTGTACCTTTCTACCTCTCTAGCACCGACGTAAGAGTTATCGTTGGCTCAGTCATGACGAGAGAACAATCCCACTTTCCAACAAACGGAGGGAATCAGGAAAGAAGCTTCGCTTGCTGTCTGTGGCTTCACTGAGGAGACACACAGGCAGGTGAGTTGGATGAAGTGCCTCCTCGGTAAATCTTCACAAACCTCAGTGATGGCAGCTGGTCATTGGCTCACTAAAACCGAAGTCACTCAGAATGGCTACCGATTTTGCACACACAGCTGGGACAGGGGACTTAGAATGTGGCTACAGGAAATTGACAAGAATCAAGGATTTATGTTAGTAACAAACGTATCCACTAACCACATATAAAACAGACCCCAAAATGTCCTGTCCAGGCTGCTTTTAACCCCTTCTCTGCCAGTGTGAGGTGGAGGACTCATCACACTGTATACAAATTTAGGCAATAGGCAGTCAATGAAGATTTATGAATGGCGCAGGGCTACAGAGAATAAGGGATTATCAGCCACTAAAAACTCCAAAGTTAGGTGCTCATCTCGCTTTTGGGAATGAGAACAACCGTCAAATGACATCTCTGAAATTTTCTTAACATCTTTCATGCTGAAGGACCGCTGAGGCCTTAAACAGCAAAGAGGAACCACTTCACCCAGCCTCAAACTACCTCATCTGGGGAACATGATGGCTGCTCCAACGGCACATGGCTCCACAAACCGGGTAGGAGACGAAGTGGAGAGAGGAGTGATCCCAAAATGCAGCTGCAAGGGGGAAATCTGGATGAGCAGAATGTAATTAAAATTAAACCATTAAGAGGCTAACATCTGAGTGGGGTCTTCAGAATCCACAGGTGGTCAGTCTCTTTGTTTTATGTTGTCTCCTACAGCAACACCTCGGGCAGCACCATGACCCCTAACTATACGGTAGGACCCTGATTGATTCAGTCCGGTCTACAGAGGTACCACCTAATGACAACAACACCGCGACTTCCAGCTGTTTCTGAGTGCTGCAACGGCCGCTTATCATATGACTAATATTGTCCTATTGTTTCCTTGCGCTGTCTGCAGTATTCACCTACTGCCTCTGATCTTATACAAAGATTGTTAACTCTTCCAGGTAAAGATGGTGTTTCTGTTCTGGGTTTGTGCAGTACCAGCCATTTCCTCCTCCCTCCTCCCCCCGTTTACCTTCCACACTCCAAAGTTGTACTGATGTTGGGACAGTCAAGTTGTGAACATCTTTTAACATTCCAACCTACTGCTCCAAATAGATTAGTTCTAACTGGAAGAAACCACATGCTATGCATTGTCAGTAATTTGCAGCAGTGGCTGATCACTTATCCATTTATCACATGGCTGTGAAAAATTCTTTTAACAATGCAAAAATGTCATGTCTCTGTTACACTTGTTACAGATTTTTATTTCCCTGTGAATTAAAGAAACACTACAGACTCATTGAAGGGAAAAAAACTTTTTATAGGCCTAGGATCCTTCTTTCACAGTACAACGCAACAGTAAAAGATTTAATCAGCGTAAACAGAAAGTGCAATAATGATCAACTAGCACAAGCCAACTGCACAAATACCACAACTACTGAAGTTAATGCCATTACTAGAAAATTCAACAATACTAGTGGAAATCAAAACTTGATCAACAGTGCTTTTTCATGTGCAAAACTCAAGACAATTCAATTTACAGATAAGAGGATTCCCAAAGGGTGACAGCTCTAAATCTTTACAAAAGCATTGTAAAATTGTGCATCTGGAGCTGTTTTACATATATGGCAAAATATCTCCAGGCCGCAATGCCAGGGGTGCTAAGCATTCATCACTTTCTTTGAACTAAGTGGAAATTATAGGTTCTCAACACCACTGAAGATCAAGCTCTCTGTATTCTCCACTACAATAGACTAAAGGAAATAGTTTATTGTTTGCTTGAGCTGTTTCTATGAAATCCCTCCTGAATCTCAGCTTTGATTGATTCACTCATTCCATTTTTATTTTTAAAGCAGTCCTTATATTATGTTTAACACACAATATAATTTCAGACTACACAAAAATATACACACTAGAATATTTCTCTAAAGTACTTCAATAATCAATTAAAATGTTAATTGACATCAAAAACCTAGGACTGTAGTAATGTGTTGGCAATTCAAATACTGTAGCGAATGTATTAAAGTTGAGAGAGAAACACATTAACACCAGTTAATTAATAGGAGTTGTGATGTGATAATACCTGGCATTGCCAGGTGAGTCTTGATTGCTCACAGGTTTTTAGGCTATAGAGGCAATGAATTCAGGCCCTAACTCCAAATCAAAGGCCTTGTTTAGGGTAGGATTTAAGGTGTGACAGTAGCATAAATTAGCTAATGCCTTGTAACTAACAAATTTTAGAAATTGAGCATTGCCTAGTTTTGAACTTGACCAGTTCCAAACATAAAGGCTGTGTGCGGAACACATTCAAACACCACACCTTTCCTCCTAGGTTAGATAAGACCAGTGAGGCTTTTGCCACTGCTTCCACTAAGTATCAGCCCTAGCTGCTAGGGACACTTCAGAACACTCAGGCAAAGTGGATGAGGGAATATCTTTTATTGGATCAGTTTCTATTAGTGAAAAAAGAAGCTTTTGAGCTTACATGGAGCTCTTCTTGAGACCCATGTAACCTCAAAAGCTTGTTTCTTTCACCAAGAGAAGCTGGTCCAATCAAAGATATTACCTAATGCACTGTGTGTGTGTGTGTGTGTGTGTGTGTCTCTCTCTCTCTCTCATAACATGGGACCAACACAGCTACAACTACAATGCAGACAATTATGAGGAATTGTCTCTGAGGAGAGTCTGTGTGGAATCTGGGAGGGCGCTTCCCAATGCAGACAGACACATGCTAGCTCGACAAAAATAGCACCGTGGCCGCAGAAGCATAACCTGGTAGAACTGGGATAGCTAGCTGGAGCGATCATGGCCACACTGTTATTTTAGCTACCTGCACTGGGAAGCACCCTCGAAGCCGCAGTGTAGAAGTTGCCTGACAGAAATTCTATGCAATAGGATTCTGTCTGGGATCGGAGGGATTGGGTATTTCTCCACGGAAACTATTAAGTGAGCAAAGCTGGAGATCTACAGGGCTCTCACAACAATGGATCCTTCACGGGGAGAGAGTGGGAAGCAAGCTCAAATTGCTCTGAATATCTAGTAACTGAAGAAATCACATGATGCACTCTTATCAGAGGCATAACTGAACAACAAGAGCTGTTTTCTCCACATTCTATGGTTTTATGGAAATTCTATGAATTCACAGTCACCCAGCTTAGAGAGGAAAAAACAGGAGGTAGTTATTTAACCTACCTCTTTTTAAAAAGGCAAAATAAAAAAAAATTGATGCATAATGTTGCAGCAATCAAAAATCAACACACTAACTTTTTTCTTTCTTTTCTCTCTCTCTTTTTTTTTTTTTAAACACATGAAGTTAAGACACAGACATAATATAAAATGCACTCTGAATGGAAACCCTGCATAGCAGGGAACAAACCAGCTAACACTAAACAACAAATGGGTATGTTAACAGCTAAAACTGCCATTTACTGCAATGAAGAGTCTTATTTCTGAAAATGTAAACGCAGAATGTACATAGTTATAGAGGAGTCCTATAGAAAAAAACCGATACATTTTGCTTGAAAAGGAAAAAAAAATTCTTGGGCATATTTTAACTGCAACACATTAGTTCCACTTCGGTAATTTTAAGGCAATGTTATTTAGACCTGAGAAAATGAAAAAAGGTAATTTTATTTTCTGAACTATAAATATACACTCAGTCAAAGTCTAAATATTTCCTTGTTTCGTCTCCTCTTTGCATGAATGTCCCACTCCACAACAGTGGTGGGTAAACATCCAAAGAAAACTGTACTGAGATCTCGAGTCCTGACACGAGAGGTACAGAGTACTCTCAATTCCAAGCAAAGTCAATGGGAGTTGTGAGTACTCAGACATCTCTTAAGACGAGGTCCCGTGCTTCCTTGAGGAACTGCGCTCTTGTTTTAACAGAGTGAGTACTATCTCTGAAATCAGCCTACTGTGTGTATTTGTGACTGGGAAAGGACTGGTTGATTGTGTGGCTAAAAATAAATTAAAATTAAACACAGTTAAGTTCTAGGCTGGAACTTTTTCCTTGGGAAAGCAAGAAATAAGAGTTCTCAGCTTCTTAAATTTTCACTGCACCGTTACCCATTCCCATCACTGAAGAATAAATCCTAGTTCGCTAATGTGAAATAGCAAATTGTTCTGTGCTCTTCCTTGGAAAAATGTAAAAACATGGCAGCTCACAAACATTTAGTATAAACAGTAAGAGAGGTGAAAATGAATCAGGGAGGAGATTATTGTAACTCCTTAGCATGCAGTGTATCAAACAAAGTGCAACAATTTCAACTAGACAGGAGGACGGACGACTCCCTTTCAGTACCACCTCATCTTCTAAATATCTCTTAAGAAATCTGCGTGTACAGTTTCAATCTACAACCTTTATACTTCCTGTTTGGATAGATGTGACTCCGTGGGATAGCATGGAACTGCAGTAGACTTGCACGCTTATTTAGTTTCCTCAATAACTAAGTATTAAAATAGCTTCAATCACGAGACATGGCCCCTTCCCAAAATTCAGAACTTCATCACCTGGTAAAAATGTGTGTGTTATCTCTAGAAAAGCTGTTTAAGACACACCTGAAATGCAAACTCCCCAACTCCAAACCCTGTGCAATTAGCCCCATGCAGCTCGTGTGTGATCGATTCTTTCCCTCAACTATGACTGCAAAACACAAGCTGTGAAGCTCTGGGCCCCAATCTGAAAAATCATACATCACGGTGACCCCTCCTGGACCAGAGGAAGGCTGGGAATAGCTTCTGCTGATGCCCGTCACTATCTAAACAGTGGCTTAGTAGAGCGGGTGAGTCACTTCGGAGCACAATGCTCCCTTTCCTTCCCAGGAGCAAAGCATTCTGAATGATGATGTCTTACACCTCCTCCTGGCCTGGATAAATGGGGACCCAAATACAGCAGTGCAGAGTATGGCTGACTACTAGATCAGCAGGCCAATTTTTGAGCAGAGATTTTGCTAATATTATAATGTGTGTATTTGACAATCAAGAGATATGAGAGACCAAAATAGTCATCATGTGACTAATAAGCAATTTACATCTTTAGCTGACACCTCCCTAACAACTCTAGGTACGGCAAAGCAAAGGAAACATTTCATTTGTCATTTCGGTCTGTGTCAAGCTGAATTCTGAATGCTAACAACAGAGAAATCAGCCACTTTCCCTACCCAGCTAGGACCTAACGCCATACATCACACCACTTAAAAAGAAGTCCACCATGTGCAAAAAATTATTATGCTAAAAACCAGTTTCTTTCCACACAGTGCAGTCAACATGGTTTTCAGCGTAAGAAACTGCAGCTTGCTTTTCACAAGCCATCTTGTAGAGAATATTTATATTCTTCTGGCACCATATAAATAATATTTATACAGCTTAGACATTCTGAGACATGCATTAGATTTTAGGTAGTACATATTTCTTCGTGATCACATATGCAGATATTATTGTCAATTAAATCGAGCAACATAAATCTTACGCTGGGCCATGTCTTGCACTATCTACCAAACTCGATGGAGGCTCAGAATCATCCATGGGAAGGACCAGGCGTGTTCCCCGTATTACAAGTTCATGGTCCCCAAATGCCAGCTCCTGATCCAGTGCGTCTTCAGAATTGTTTCCCACAATTCTCCTTGATGTGCCACCGGATGTGATAGAATCGGCGTTCACAGTAGAATCCCCGTATGTCAAACTGATGTCTCCATCATTCAAAATGAGGTCGGAATCATCATCCTTCAGCTGCTCTTGATTCTGAATAACAAATAGAATCAAGATTTTATTTGCTTATCGGTTTCTTATACATAGAGCTAGAACTGGTCCCAAAGTCTGAGAACAGCAAACAACAGATGAGAGGCAGTATCCGGTGATGGACTCTCCCCTTCACATCTCTGACCGCAAAGTCATGCCCTCAAAGATTTCCTCAATCCAAAGACAGGGGCATACAATATTAGCTTAACTGAGTGAGGACAACAAGGGCTTTCAGGTCAATGTTTCTTCTGAGTGTCACTTCTCACTAAACTCTTGATATGGACAGAGGCCATCATAAGAGGCTATCATGTATCTCTATCATGTACATGTGACAGAGGATTATGGGTACTAAGAACTGCTGGTGTCAGGATTCTCTAAACAGTTTGACCCTGGCTGGCAATTTTCTGGTTTCTAATTCAATCCATCCACTGTGGTAAATGTCACAATCACCGTGTGGTAGGGAAGACACAACCACCTCAGAGGCCACAGTAATTTTGTGACCAATTATTTTCAGCTGTGAAGACAAAATGCACAAGGGAGGTACCTCATCTGCCAGACTAAGCATCTGACTTTCCATAAAGCTCCCAGCATCAGCTGTTTCATGGAGCAGGAGTCCCAAGATAGCTCCCAACAGTGACTCATGTGTTGGCAGCACACTGTTGAAGTGAAAAAGCTGATGAATAAATGCTTTTACTATATTCTGTAACTTCAGATAACAGGGAAAAAACCACAACACACTGGACAGTGTACATCCTCCAGAAAGATAAATATATCCGATTCCAACAACACTGGGGTAGAAAGAGAACAGTCAGCAGAGTAGTACTAGACTTACTTCATAAGCCTGAGGACTCGTCAAGCATCTGGCAACAGGTCCGCAGCAACTAGGCAGTGTGGTTGTGAGGGGAGGGCCGCTGTGCGTCAACAGAGGCTTCAGATAGCTGTGGGAGGTGTTAAGGCAGAGACAGAGCACGGCTGTATTTATACATCAAAGCGCACGATGCCGTGGGGCAGAAATATGAAGCTGAGACAGGGCACAAGATTTAAAACATTTCTGTTGATCAGGGGGCCAAGAGAGAACACAGCATCAAGCAGCCCTGCTGAGAACAGAGCATCAAGCAACAGAGGCAAGAAGTCAGTCAAGTCTATGCCAGACCCTTTGCTTAGCTGCTGATTCTATCTGCTACGTGCATCCCTTCTCACATGCTATAGCTGTTCTTTGGCAGACTGTCTCATGACAAAACGTCACTTCGTCTCCTATGTCCTGGGTGTGTTTGAGGGCAAACAGCAAAGGTTTTGGGTGGGATTTTCAAGAGTGCTCAAAGCATTGTCTTCTCTAGGAAAGGAAGGGCATTCTTCACTTGGGTTAGCCACTGCATGGAACTAACGAGAGGTAAAATAGTGAAGACAAAGCAGTGGGACCTGCGCTTCTAAGTTACTTTGGAAAATCCCATCATTGGGTTAACAAAAGTGTTGGAGATTAAAACCATGACCGGATTCCAAATCTAGTTCCGCACCCACATGGTGGAGCTTGGGCCCAGCTGTTTGCCCCTGCATTGTGCATTTACTTCCTTCCTACATGCTAGTCAGTAGTTTTCCCTTGGACCAAAAGCTGCAGCTGCTATTGGCACAGGCAGCAGAGACTGGCTGATGCTCAGCAGAACAAGCTCAATGCTGAAACAATTTTGTTTTGAGGGACTTACGTCTCCTCTTTATTTAAAAAAAAAAAGAACTTCCTGCATTAAAGAATACAGAGCATTTTACAAGGACTCTGGTACTTTAACTAAAATAGAGCAGCCAGTTCCAAACATAATTTGTAAAGGAAATCTAGATATTTGGGACCATGCAAATGACAGACACGAGGAAACACGACTGCAACCAAGTGAATGGGAAAACGAGTGTAACGAACAAACCAGAGGAGAGTCCCAGTTAAACACTCTTTTCTAAAAAGGGCAATACCACCACTTTTCCAGCAGACAGCACCTTTCGTAAGAGCCTGGCAAATCACATCACTATTAATTTATTGCGATGCATTAGGACAAATGAGACAGGCTCAGCACAAATTCAGAAGGTTTTAACAGAGTAGGAGCAGAGCCTCTGAACTTATTATTGGATTCTTGCCACAAGAACCCCGCACACACACTTAACTTAAATAATTCC
This sequence comes from Dermatemys mawii, assembly GCA_007922305.1. Lineage (NCBI taxonomy): Eukaryota > Metazoa > Chordata > Testudines > Dermatemydidae > Dermatemys > Dermatemys mawii. Next base: position 33,273,438 of record ML677377.1, read on the forward strand.
ATATTGTGATCCTTGTCGTGAGCCTGGCTTTGAGACGAGCCATTTATCTAAAACTGTGGTTGGTAAGAGTTGGACAAATTCTCAAAGGTGCAGACGTTATAAAATAAAGAACAATGGATCAGTTAACGCTGGCTACTCTGCTCCCAGGGGACAAAACATGCTCTGAGTTAACAGGCTTATTCAGATGAGCCAGATTTTGGCTCTTATGTGTTCTTATTTCCATTAAGGATACTTGTGATCAAAGTTGTACCACAGCCTGAACAGCCAGGCGCTTTCCGCTTTCGTACTCCTCCTTTCACTTTCCGGGACACCCTGCAACAGAGTCATAAGTTAAATGATGACTGCACAATGCAATTCTCTCTCTCTCTAGAAAACCCATTGTTCTGATTATATGTGCAAGTCGAGGAAGACGAGTTCTCCAGCTTTTTCATTAGCACCTTAATTCATTTTTCTCTAACACACACATCTTCTTTTGACGTTCATGTAACAGCCTTGTGGTGCTTTCAGCAATTGCTTACATGGCAATAGAATACTAACGAGGTATTTCATCTGAAGCTTGTTCTAACACAGTTTAGAAAGCAGGAATAAGAAGATGCAGCCTGTACCATGTGACCAACCCACAAGCTTCTGCATTAGAGGTGTTAGTATCAAACCCACTTCCTTCTACCACATTTCCTGCGCAAACCCTCACTCCTGCGACAGTTTAAAGTGGAATTACACATTGTGCCCAACAGAAGTGGAGACTTCCCTCTCATTCCCTTCCTCTGTGTCCTTATAACAGAGCCAACTTGTTGGGACAGAGGCCTTGTTGTTTAATGTCCACTAGTGCAGCATATGACTTAAAAATTCAAGAAGCTGAACACAGACAACATCTAATCCATTGCAGTGTCTGCTACTCAAATGATGTCATTTCTCAAAGAAGAGATTTTTATATGCAGATGAGTCACTGTTTTTGCCACTTGAATAACAATCTATCAAACTCCTTCAGGTTAGGAACGGGTGGCTTCTGGCGTTCAGATTTTTTTTCTTCAATCAAATATTTCCTAGAAGTTTGGCTTGCAGACTGTTGGGTCTGAGCTCCTCCTAACAGTATCTCAGTAATCACAGAGAGCAGAATCCTCTCCCTACAGGTCTCATTAAGCATGGGATCTTCGGAAGCAGGACCCCAGTGATTTCAGTGAAAACTCCAAATACAGAGCAGCTCAGGCCCTAACAGTGCAGTGTCACACCCACAAGGAGAACAGTGGCCTGCTATTTTATCAGAGCACACTTTAATAACTCTGATTGGGCACTGCAGGAGTTTTCCTCTTAGAGCTGCAAGTATTTCCTGTTTTACAAAATAAACAAATGCAGCATGGCAACAGAGGTGCGAACAAACGGTATTGTGTGACAACCCCAGGGTTAAGAATAGTATGTCAGGCACAGAAAAGAAGAGATCATCAAAGGAGACTGCTGTAAAGTGTTACATGCTGGAATAAAGACGAGGAAGGGTTTAAGTATTATTAGAGATCAAACACCTCAGAAGTAGGAAAACTAGGGTTCTGGTCTTAAAACCCAATCACACTCCAACTTTAGAGCACCCTATATATAGCATGTCTTGAAATTCAAAATAAAATGTGTGGAGGTTTTTTAGGCTCCCATGCTTATGTTTAGAAATGGGTTTTTTTCAGCAAGGGAGAGAGGGACTGTACCAGGGAACAGATGGAAATGACAATATACAGAATGTTGAGCTGCTTTTCCCACTACCTTCTTTTGGGTTTAGTTATCTTAGATGTGTCTCTCTTCTTCCACATTTTCACCTACTGGCACTAAAAGCCTCCACCTACCCCAGGGCTAGAGTGGAAGAGAGAGAGAGCACTCGGATGCACATGTAAACCACTCACGTGGTTCTATGTAACCTTCTGCCACCAGACATGTGGTGCAAGACTCTAGATAAAGGTTCACGTGAAAGCAGTTAAGGAACAATATTTACCAAGTGTTCTTGATCCGAATCCACACCGACCCTGTGGAGGAGAACACAAGGAAATGGTTAGCGCAAACACAAACAATCCCACAGACGTGTGACAGTCTTTAGAGGAGCTCTCTTCTAGGTTTAGGTTCATAGCAGGTTAAGTTCATTCATCAGCTTTTCCTATCAAAAGTTAGGGTCAGAGTTGGCTCCAGTCATATGGGAGAGACTTGCCCATAATGGACAAACATTGATATGCATCACAAGCCTACCTCAGAATGTCCAGTTTCCACACTCTGTTCAACCACACTTGCAGGCCTGGATTAGCACCAATCATGGCACCTCAGTGCTTATGTCCATTAATGTCCCTATTCAGAACGGCACTTAAATCACCAGCTTAATTTTCAGCACATGCTTAAGTCCCACAGAAGACTATATAGGTGTGCCATGTGCTTAACTGTTTTCCTGAACTGGCACCAGAGCTGAGTGAGGAAACTGGTCTGATGTGCATGTAGTGAGAACACAGTTTCAGAGCACCTCACTCACAATATTCAAAATTCAGTCCTCTCTCCCCACAAGTGTGCTACCAGCACTGAAGAAGTAAATGCATTCAGAGGTCACAGTTGCAACACACAGGACTAGGTGTGGGTGCCAAGAACCATGACGATGATGCTAGAAAAAGTTGTCCAATGTACCTCGCCTGTTTTTTGCTCTCACGAGAGGAGGGACTCAGCAGAGGAGGATTGGAAAGGAGTGAAGCGAGCTCTCCCCAGAGTGTTACTGACACTGGCTGGCATCCCTGTCAGGAGCACTAGCTGCAGAAGTCACTCTGCCTTTTGCAAGCACATCTTTGGCTCCTCTGAAAAACTCTGGAGGAGCAGTACTTCTAGTATTCCATCCAGTAGGGGAGGAAACATGGCAGATGCCCAAGATCAAGCGACTGAGGTGTTCTGATGACTCCATCTGGACTTGCCTTAGTTGTTGGCAGGGTTTACGAAAATGACCCTGTGCACTGATGCCCAAGAGTAACCACCATCAGGAACACCTTATTTCAGAACCCAAGTTACCTCCTGCTTCCACTCCGCTACTCAATATTTGCCATTTACCACAGTATGTATCTACAGTGACACCCAGTGGGGAAGAGGATTCATTTCACTTGTGTAACAAAGAGTTTTCCACACAAACACAGGAGAACATGCAAAGATTGAAATGCTTTGGTTTTACCTGGAAGTAAAAGAAAAAAAAAGGATTCTAGGCTTTCTTTAGTCTTTTGTATTCTCATTTGAAATGGCTGGAACATTTTCAGACTCCCAGTATAATTAATGGCAGTTCTCCAAAGGTTGGCTCCTCTGCACACCCACGCCTTTGATTTGGTGGCTCTGCTGTGTATATTCAAAGCACGCAAACATTTCTGGTGTCATCACTTGATGCAGAAGCCATCGGACACAAAGAGGGGGTGTGTGCATATATAGGGCATCACAAAAGGAAGCATCTACCCTCCTTAAATCTGCATGTATGGGAGAACAGTGGTAGAGAGGAAAAAAAGGGAGATGGGTTTCTCTGATCTCCCCATCCTCCCCCACCTGTGAAAAACTCCTACGGGCTATAGGATCCCAATGCTTAAGCAGCACTTATTGCTGAGTCTTAGCCCGCAGGCAGCTCAAGTGCACAGCTGAAGGTGGCTGCCTCCATGGAAACAGATGTCAGATTGCCATAATGGGATAAGTGGATTAGAAATGAGGACTGCTTCAGTTCTAAGGCCCAACCGGGAGATTCCAGACCAGGGTAATTGCAGAGACTTGCACCTCGGAAGGAACCAAATAATACTGCAACCTGATACAATACTACACAGGGGGAATGCCAGAGGGATGCAGGGGGAGGTTGAGCGGGGATGGGGGGGGGGGCACTGTCACAGCATTCTAGGAAAAGAGAGGATGGAGGACAAAGGTCTCACTCACCTGATATGCAGGCAGGATAACATGGTTGTAGTGCCACCACCAAAAACCCAGACAGTGAAAAACACAATAAGGAGTGTTGTGCTGAACATCATTTGTCTAGCATAGGTGGCAGTGTCTCGAATGGCCAAGGCAAAAGCCATAGCGCCTCGCAATCCTGAGAAGAAAGGCAAAGAGGTGAATCCCAGGAGCCTCATGAAATCTGCAGCCCATGCTGGCTCCCACTGTCCATCTCCAGGTTTCTACAATTCCCAAACGGGGCCTTATTTAATCTAAGATGCGCACCCTTGCATCCTACAATCCTCTCCCTAGACTAACCGCGCCCATTTGGCCTGCCAGGTTACTCTTGGCTGCAGTCAAGTTCTCATCAGCCTTTGCATTTCCAGAGCATCTGCCACTGGAGGTTCTTCAAGTGCCCAGATGAGCTGAGTGAAGCTGGCATTACAATTTCCATTTTAAACATAAGGAAAACAAGCAGTGAGAGGTCATGTGTTTTGCCCGAGGTCACAGCTGGTCCATGGCAGAACTGAGAATGTACCCTGACCCCTTAAGCACTACACCATTTTTTATATCACAGAGAAGAACTGATACATTTATAGTAACTAGCTAGGCTGTGGATATCTGCCCTGCGGCCCTGGTTTCATATGGCCCAGCTGAGTTTAAAGTTGGAGGAAGAATGTTTCAGGCTCTTCATCAGGGTGGTTACTCGTGCATTCATGAGGGGGAGTGGCAGGGAAGAGACACAGAGACAGGGTAACATACCGGCAAACATCATCATGTGTTGGAGATTTGTTCCAATCTTGTTTCTTCTCCCCAAATTAAGTAAAAAGGACAGGGGATAAATATTAGCAGCTCTTCCCAGGAAGATGGCAAGCTACATTGGTACACACATTAAGGACATTTTTCCTTCAGTTCATTTCCCACTATATCCTACATCTGCATTCAAAGTTAATTTCTATCGCACACCAGGATTCTTAAGAAACATGAAAAGTGTCCCATCCATTGCACTTAGTGGATAGCAACCCACCTTCAGGTGCTCTGATATCCCAGTGAGGGCAAACTACAATCTTATCTAAGCAGAATCCAGGGCTGCACTTCAAGATAATCATAGAGAGACAAGTATAAACAAAAGAAACAAGACAAAGAATACAGGGCAAATTACATAGCAAGGAAGAGAAAAAAAATCACTTGTTTTCCATTCTACTCCCTCCCCTCCAGCTCATGTTCAACCTCAAAAACTATTGGCTGCATGTGCGTCAACTAGCAACCAGTTACAGCAACTTCATCATCCTCAGGGACCTTTCTGGAGTTCAAGGTTCCTGACTATGTCCATCCTTCTGCTCAAGTCACACTTCCAAGGGTACCAGATTTCCAAGCTTTGCTGGAGTTTGAAGGATACATGCTCTAAGGAAGGGCTAGTCCCTACAGATTATCCAGTGAAACGGAAGTTGTAAGAGTCCAGCCAGCAGGGAATACTCTCACACCGTTTTCACAGCCTTGGCGATTCAACTCCTTCACATTTTTGCCTTCTCCTTTAAAACTGTATCTTTTAATACTGACACCCCCCACAGCAACAATAACCTTGAAGCCAGGTTCCAGTTCTGCCTACAGTAACATGCAAGACTCCTTCCAGCTTTTATTTTCTTTCATGATCATGAATTGCACGTGATACATTTTTATCATACTGCTCAGGACTGTCCCCATTCCCTAAGCCAGTTTCCACTGCAGAGGCAGAATATACTACTCTTGTCTAGTTCCACAGACAGGACTTCTTTGCCCTCCATCCCCTTGACAGATTAGCACAGCCTTGCAAAAAATCATGACCATTTACCACACCCGTCACAATATCTATTCTCCAAACCTGACAAAGAAAATTTTAATGATATTTTACTCATCCATCAAAAATAAGTGACTCAACCCAGACAAACAGGAGAAGACAATTTTACAAGGCTGTCCTGGGTTCCCTACAATCTCAAACTGAACTTCTCACTGCCCTCACTTTTTGTTCTGAGACAAGCCCCCGGTCTGCATTAGCACAAGCCCATGCAGAACAGCAAAGCCCTTATCACATTACTTGGAGGCACCAGCTCCCACTTTCATGCTAATTGGAGAGCACGAAACTAAATGATTGGGCAAGAAAATGGCAAATGAAATTTAATGTGGATAAATGTAAAGTAACGCACTTTGGAAAAAATAACCCCAACTAAACGTACAATATGATGGGGACTAATTTAGCTACAACTACTCAGGAAAAAGATCTTGCAGTCATCATGGATAGTTCTCTGAAGATGTCCATGCAGTGTGCAGCGGCAGTCAAAAAAGCAAACAGGATGTTAGGAATCATTAAAAAAGGGATAGAGAATAAAATGGAGAGTATCTTATTGCCCTTATACAAATCCATGGTGCGCCCACATCTTGAATACAGTGTACAAATGTGGTCTCCTCATCTCAAAAAGGATATACTGGCATTAGAAAAGGTTCAGAGAAGGGCAACTAAAATGATTAGGGGACTGGAACGAGTCCCATATGAGGAGAGATTAAAGAGGCTAGGACTTTTTAGATTGGAAAAGAGGAGACTAAGGAGGGATAGGATAGAGGTATATAAAATTATGAGTGGTGTGGAGAAAGTGAATAAGGAAAAGTTATTTACTTGTTCCCATAATAGAAGAACTAGGGGCCACCCATTGAAATTAGTGGGCAGCAGGTTTAAAACAAATAAAAGGAAGTTCTTCTTCACACAGCGCAGTCAACCTGTGGAACTCCTTGCCTGAGGAGGCTGTGAAGGCTAGGACTATAACAGGGTTTAAAAGAGAACTGGATAAATTCATGGAGGCTAAGTCCATTAATGGCTGTTAGCCAGGCTGGGTAAGGAATGGTGTCCCTAGCCTCTGTTTGTCAGAGGGGGTGGAGGATGGCAGGAAAGAGATCACTTGATCTTTACCTCTTTAGGTTCACTCACTCCGGAGCACCTGGCATTGGCCACTGTCGGTAGACAGGCTATTGGGCTGGATGGACCTTTGGTCTGACCCAGTATGGCCTCTCTTATATTCTTATGAGGAATTTTTCGGGTATTAGCCAAGTTTAACAGTCAATCCTGATCAGCAGAGAAAGTTGGATGTGAATGGCTTGTTCTACCAGGAAGTGTTCCATCTTGCAAAACCACTAAAGTTTTGTTTCATACCACAGGAACACGCGATAGCCCTTAACTCCTTGGCAGCACATTTACAATTCAATGCAGAGTTTCAGGCTGAGGTGGTTAGAATATCCACTGACATGGAATAAAGGAACAGACATAAAAGCTTGGCAAAAGCAGAGATTGAAATCTTTAAAAATCATCAACGTAGTCAAAAACGCATAAGGGCTTGTCTATGCAGACAGGTAGTGTGCAGTAAGCTGGGGGGTATATCTACTCCACACTCCCCTGCTAGGAACTTACCGGCTGCATGAACTATGTTACTCTGCCCCAAATACTCCCTACTGCACGCAACCTACTCCTGACTGAAACACCCACTCATCTGGGTTGCTCCAAAGGATACAAAGGCTCCCACTATAAAAGTAGGGTTGAAGTTGTGGTTCTGGAAGGTGAACAATGTGAGTCCCATGTAGGAGAAGATGAAATTTTCTGCCAAGAAATTCAGGAGCTCAAACAGCTAAAGAAAAAATATACTTAGTTAGTTACTTTGCAATAAAACAGAAGGTGCTCTCCTGCCCGTAACATAAGTCCACAAAAGTGATTTTTTAGTAAAAATCAGGCACATTCAGAAAACCCAAGTAGTTCTTGGAAAGGAGAGAGAACAGTGAGTTTGCTCTTCACAGAGGTTGAACAGTTCTTACCTGTTTAGTTCTATGCTGGGACTCTGTAGACAAGTTGTTGTATGTATAATGGGCCTGGGTGATTCCACAGAACAGCACTGCTACCACACCTGAGGAGCAGAAGGCCACATTAAAACTTTTGCACATAAAATGGCAAACAGAGTTTCTTATTTATATTTAATGACTTTTATGCAACACTAAAATATTGAAATAATTATAACTTCTGCATTCCTGTCTTCTAGTCTTCTCTCCCGAGAGACTCTCATGAAATGTACACAATGTAAATTTGAAAAATAAAAATAAAATCACTACATTTTTCCCCTAGGCTACATGATAAGTTTAGTGCTATAGTGTACGTTACTTGATGCTGAGTGAGATTATTGGCTGCAATAAATACATATGAACTACTAACTGGCTTCTCTATGCTCAGCATAGATGATTTAACTGGGGATTTAATTGGGGATTGGTCCTGCTTTGAGCAGGGGGTTGGACTAGATGACCTCCTGAGATCCCTTCCAACCCTGATATTCTATGATTTTATGAACACATACGTGCTAATGTGTCTCTCAGCTATATGAATGCCTTACTCTCCTATCCATTCATAGCAGCTAACACGCTGTACCCTACCTGTGAAACCACATGCTTCAGCCAGCAAGAATGTGCTCCAAGACATCAAGAAAAACAAACCAGTTTCCAGCAAGGGGAACTCACGGAGTTTGGTGAACTTGGTGACGTTGCAGACTGTTAAGGACAATATATAAACACAGCAGATTGTACCTACGTTACATACAACAGACAGGGAGATACATGCTATAACTTATCTTCTGAGTATCAGACATGTATATTATGGTAGAGCCCAAACCTATCAGGACACTTTTCCAAACAGCAAGGTGAGAGGCAGAGAGAGCCCATACCAACAGCAGGGCAGTGGCAGAATAAGGACCCGGTGATAAGCCCATATTCTTTTTTACACCGAGTTAGAGTGGGAGCATATTCATTGACTTCAATAGCTGTTGGACCAGTCCTATGACAATTAACTTTATATCTCAATTCTTGCTTTATGTAATGTAAACTTTTGATTTAAAGAATTACAGAAAACTTTCTTGATGATGTAATGTCCCCAACCTGGTAATATACATGGACATTCATATTTCAGGTGTACCTAGAATCACTACAGAAGTATTCATCTTCCCTTTAAAACGTTCATTGTGCCCGGTATATATATCAGGCCAGATCTTGCTTGCTTGACTCACACCAGAAGTCACACTGAATTTAACTCTTAATATACTTTTTGTAGAGCTATACAACAAGTGCAGGACTTAGATAAACTAAACTGCAACGTATGAACAATGGGTAGTATCTGAAAACTCCTTCAAATAAAATTAAGTGGTCTATATTAACTGTCCCAATGATATGATGTTTGTGATGTAGAAAGAAACTGTACACTAATGAAATCAGACCATGTTCCATATAATGGGTAACATCACACGACTTTAGTAGCTTTCGTTAAACTAGAACAGAAAATCATAAATGCTTATGCTTATATGAAACACATTCTAATAACTTGGAATAAGCTTTCTGAAACACCAATGGAAAGGATATTAAAGCAGTGACTACTCCAGTAGCAGCTCCCATCGCAAAAGAGCCACTGAATATCCCAAGGAAGATGCCGATGGACTTAAACATTGCGGTGACATCAAACGTGTGGCTGTTGTCGCCGGCCGGCTGGTATGCTACGATTGAACTGGAAGAAATGAACACACCTTAGTTTGGAAGGAAAGAAAGCTGTGTGGATCTGCATGTTAATCTAATGGCTGTTGCCATGGCTTCCACTGAAGATGATCTCGACAAGATGGAGAAACATGGGCTAACAGGCAAAAAGGGGACTTCAAGAAGTGTGCTGAAGCCATGCTGCAACTGCACCCGACTTCTCAGCACACATCGCACGAGCTCAAGGAATTAAATCAAACTCTCATTGTAACAGGTACGTTTGGACCCAACTATACTATTGGGTTTTGAGGAGATTTATTCTACTGTTTGTCACACGTAGGTAGCCAGGAGCCATTCCATGATGATACTGACCCATCACCACTGTCATCCATGCTTTTGCCATTTCCATGAAGCTCTGCTAAATTATGCTCTACTTGGGGCTACCCTTAAAGCCCGTGCTGGTGCTTCAGTGTAGTCCGGAATGTAACAGCCCACCTGTTTGCTAGCGTGGGGAGTGAGAGTATATTATACCTGTGCTCTGTGAACTATGCTGGTTTCCCATCTGCTCTGGGCACAATTCAAGGTTCTGATTCTAAACGATAGTGCACCGTGTGACCCACCTTCCCTTGGACCTTATCTCCCTAAAGAGCATCAGGATGACTGGGAACAGCCAAGGCACATTTACCAACAAGCCCAGATGTTCACTTCTGGAGACTGGCCGTGAGAAGTTTCCAGGGAGGCTCCCCTACTGTGAAACTTGCTCCTCCTGATGATATGCAATACCCCAAATTTAGTGACCTTCTCATGCTGGTAATTATCTCCAATTGCAAGCAAGACAGAGTTGACTCTCTTGATGCACTTAAAACTTAGTTCATTTTTCTGTGTCAAGGAAGAGATTTCTGTAGCTAACTTACTAAAGGTAGGTAACCCTGCTCAGTATGCTCTGAGCAATAGGTATGAATCAAATCCACACAAAGAGAAATCCTTGTAGATTATATATTTAGGACTTCAATGTAATCAACTAGTTGCAGTAAGGCACTCTATACTTACAAACCTAGGGTATATTTTAAAAAGTGTGTTTCTGTCTGTTAGGCATGGTTACAGGACCAGTGCTAAGGGGATGTGAATTAGGTCACTTAAAACACTTCTACCTTTGTTACTCCTACCCATTTCGAGGAGAAGGCTACACACAAACTTGCACCAAAATAACTCAATGGGTTGTAGCTCACACCATTTTTATTCTGGTGCAAGCTGTACAAGTGAATGCTCTGATTTCTGAATGAGAGTGTTTTATTTCAATTTCATTTCATCAGAAGAGGATGCTCATAATCTCAAACATGAGCCTCCACACACAGAACTTGCACCAAAACAACAAAAGGGATGAATTACAATTGATTTAGTTATTTAGGTCCACAAAGGAAAGTGAGTATGTAGACCAGCCCTGAACTTCATCACTCTGATGTGAACATATTCACCTACTTTCACCCAGAATCTTGCAACACACACCCTTCAAATTCAGTTTTATGCTGGGACACATCTTGCATATGGCTGAATCATGCAACACTTACATACTCTGGTGATGGACTCAATGGAAAACCAAAAAGAGATTAATACAAATAGTCACAGAGACGTCAATAGACTATTCAATTTAGTAAGTACTAATCAGATATGAGGTGCAGGATTGGTCCACACGTAATTAAAACGTGGACAATCATCAATCTGGGTTCTCAAATATTTCAGAAAATCTACATTATTTTCTGCATTAATCTTAACCACAAATGAATCCGCCATGATCACAAACACTATATATTTCAAAACAAAACTTTCATGACAACAAACACAATGAATATGCAGGAAAAATATGTTACAGATGCGGAAAAGTTTGAAAGCATCCATTCGATTTAGGGAGACACTGAATTTCTGGCACTGGTGCTCTCAATCCAGATATTAACTACAGTTGCAACAACTGTCTTCTTCTCAGTGCAACGGCAGGTGGAAGGTGAAAGGAAGCAGCTGTTTTCCCAAGTATTTCCACTAAAGGAAAAGCAAGTGTGTGTGGGTGGAGAATTATTTGAGAGTGATCTCACTCGTGTGTAGCATTAGCAGGATCCCACAGCAAAAGAGCAGACGTGTTGTTCCTTTTTCACATTACAGGTGGGTGTTAAGATTCCCTATTGACTCATTCAACAGGCAGAAAAAAAACAACAACAACATGACTGAAATAGCTGTAATTATGGCCTCAGTGTCCCTTTTAATTCCCAGCAGCAGTCTTTCATTGTGAGGCTAATTAGAGGGTGATTAATACAGAGGATTGTATTAGGTGGATTAGTAATGAATTCTGATTATTATAAATATTGATATTTCTATTTTCTCTGATGCAAGGTCAGGTGATTTTTAAAGTCTCACATGTGACATACATAACAATTAAAAAAACAGAACACACTTACGAAGACAGCACTATGGCAACGGCATCATTGAGGACGCTTTCGCCAAAGAGAAGGGCATACAGCTCAACATCAACCTGAAGCTCATGGAATATGGCAAGAACAGTCACTGACAAACAGAAAAATAGAGAGACATTTAAAAGGTGCCATTACTTTTTTTATGTAGATATATATTAAAGCAAACTTGGCCTTTTTAGTATTCTGCCTTCCTTCGTATTTTACTAGTCTGCTTTTCAGTGTAGCAATGCTTCATGCAGTCTCTGCTACTCTGCTCTGTGCCTCTGCAACTTTGCATTTTTTACAGTTTATGTTGTTTTTTATATACAGAACAAGAATTTGTTTCTCCCCTGTATAATGCAGAGTTATCCCCCGTCGGAGGCCTTTTTTTAATTCTCCCGTAATCTCGGAGTAGTCCTAATTTTATTCTAAGAGCCTAGAAGTACTGGTTAATATCACTGTGAACCAACATCAAAGGAAGTACCAGTACGTGTTAGAATTTTGGGGTTATCTGGAAACAACAAAACAATGGGCCAAATTCTGCCTTCGGGTACTCTGGTTTTACAGCAGTGTAACAGAGATTAGAATTTGATCTATTGCTTCTGCAACTGTTTGACTCCAAGTTGGTAATGAAAATGCACAAAGTTTTAATGTCAGTTTCATGGGAACCCTAAGAATGTCTAGAATAAGCAAGATGTATGTAAGACACTGCAATCCCTTGCTCTTGTGTCATGCAAAGCCACACGGAGGCATTTCTCACATAGGCTTGGACTAATGCAATGTGACTGTCCTAAAAATGCCTTTAAAACAATTATCATATGAAAGGCAAGAAACTCAGTATGCATATTTAAGGGGGCTTTAACCCATTTACACTACAAACAAAGGCATTCACTGATTGACATGAGATTAAAATCCACATAATACTTTATTCAGGATGAAGCAGAATAGGACCCAATGATCAAAAACAAGTCGGTTCAAGAAAAGGTGCCCATTCCAGAAAGCCACTAATGCAGATACTTCATTTTAAGCATGC
>ML677377.1:33286347-33300187 GCA_007922305.1 Dermatemys mawii
GGGCCCACAAAGAGGATCATTTGTTGAGCACTGACTGGGTGCTTGGTGCTCCAGAAGACACAGAATAGACAATCCCTGCCCGGAATTAACAGTCGCAACAAATGGACGACACAAAACACACTGGGAGAAGCTGGGAAAGGATTTGAGTTCCTATTTGAAAGTGTTCTATTAAGGGGTAACTGTCCGTGTCACTTCACTATATCAACTGTACAGGCATAACTTTTACAGTCAACTGGAAAATACCGTGATACCTTACAGTAATGATCCAAAACAAGGCAGTTACGCTATGCTAAGAGGTTATGTGCTGGACCATTATTTTAGGATGCCACGGTGGCTTTTTTATTTTATTTTTTTTAAATGGAAAGTAATTGATGGGCGAGATGAGGAGGCAGGACTCAAATGCCACCTGGTAGGAATAACCATGGGCGTTCGTTTTATTGTCCAGATTGAGAAAAAGACACAGGTGTTGCAGGTGCACAACATCTGCCCAGTCTATACAACACAAGGTGTCAATATCAGCTTTCAAACAGGCCTACATGGCATCGCGGCGGCTGCTTCTCAGCACAGGTAGATATGGGCTCCAGGTGGCTTGTTAAAAAGAGCAGCATGGCCATAGCAAGACAGACAACATACCTGAATGCAATCCCGCCTGCCCGCATGGCACAGACTCACGTGGCTGGCCCGAGCAAGCCCACCAGTGCCGCAGTGGCCACGTTGCTATGTTTAGTGTAGAGCACTAGAGCAGAGCCAATGCAAGTCTGTCTACCCGCACCAAGGGCTTGTCTACACCATGCGGCTGTGTTGACACAGCCTTGTCGCTAAAGTCAGCATGTGTAACCATCGGCACTTTTGCTGATAAAATACTTCCAGCCCATGAATGGTGTTAGCTGCTGACAAAGCTGCATTCACACGCTACTTGCATCAGCAAAACTTTTGTCTTTTGTGGGGGGGGGGGGGGGGCCCTTAAGTATCCGTGAAAGACTAAAGTTCTGTCGACAACTTCGCAGTGTAGACATAGCATCTGGGAGGGCACCTCTCAGGGGATGTAGACACACCATAAGAATGACTGGAACTTAGCTAGGCTGCAGCGTCTCAGACACCTGAAGGATTTACTCAAATCTGCTGAGAAGTAAGGCACCAATGGAAGAAATTCAAGTTCTATTAAAAAAAAAAGCCAGATTTTCTCTGTGTTCTTCGATTAGATTACACTGATGAGTACAAATGTGATGAAGACAGTTAACAAGCAAAAAAACCTTGCTGCATTCAAATATACAATATTTAACATTTGTACAGCACTTCGTAAATCCAAAGAGCTTAGCAGACTGGAAACTTTTTTTTTTTTTTAAATAATCATCATTGTTCCTGTATAGTTAGATAGAATCAGTTCATATTTTAGATTAAGACCAAAAAAAATCTATCCATGCAAACCTTTGAGGATAGGGATTGTCTAGCACATACCCTGAAAACACCCTGAATTCACACACTTTGAGCACTGCTGATTGCTTGCACGGGGTACTAGAGGCTTACATCTGCCACACTCACTATGGGCCTGAACTAAACCCCAGTAAAATCGACAGAAAGCCTCCCAATGACGTAAATGTGAAGATATGGCTTTGGAGGGGCACAATGCTACTCAGGTAGGATTCTTCTTGATGGAGATCAATTCTACCTCTCCAAATGAGTCATAATTTGCTTAAACTCCAAAACTCAGGAAAGATCCCATAAGCCACACATCTCTCTTCCCCCAACCCAAAACAGAACAGTTTGGTAACATGAGAGGAGAAACAACGATCACAACACACCTGGGTCAGTAGCTGATACTATGGCACCAAACAACAGACAGTCAGTAAAGTAAAAATCTCCTCCAAGTTGCCCGGTTACTTTCATCAATGCTACACAGCCGTACATGATCGACCTTTGAATAAGCAAAGACAGGGTTAGATATTTGAATAGCATTTGACTACTGTTTTAACAATGCAATTCGCTTGAATTTGCAAGTCTAACCCATAAAGTTACCTCAATACACAATATTTTATTTAATATTTATATTAAACAAGAACTGCAGGGTTTGGCAGGTTGGGCTGCGATCATAGACAGGGGCAAGTCTGCAAAGCACTAAGAGCCCTCAACTCCCATTTAATCAATACACAGTGCTGTATATGCGGTTAGCAGCAAATGGATTTAACATCTGAACTACTCCCTGCATAAAGCTACTTAATACACACAGTGTGACAGGATAAATGTGTCAGCGGCTTGTGGAATATGTAACACAGACCATCGCCCTCCCCAATCTCACAAGTGGTTTAATTTCTACAATGTTTTATATGACTGGTCAATGTAATGACCTTTCACTGACTTTGGAACAAGCCTCTTTCTTTTTCTCTCTCTTTTTTTAAGACAAGTCTATATGGAGGCTGAGGTTGCTTTGATCTTCCACAATCTCCTCTTGAGAGCATCCTATGTAATTCTTACATTTTTACTACTTAGAATAAGAATTAGTTCCCTCTTCCTGTATAAATGAATAATACTAAATAGAATCACAGCATGGCATAGCCAACAATATCTGGGAGCAAACCCAAGCTCCATTAACTTGCAAATTTAACACATCACAGTAATTCTCCTGCTCTCTTGCAATATTCTAAGGGACATTATCAAACACAAATGTGTTTCAGCTACTGCTACGTATGCACATATTGTATCCTAGTAGCTAAAGGGCTTCACATCACTAATCACAGGTTAGATCAAACACACTATGTGTGGGGGAAAGGGAAGGTATGAAATAGTTAGCTTCCTGGAAAGAAGGGAAAAATCTACTGATTACTTCAATAGCTTTATCCTGTGTTACTTAGAGTAACAACTTCTACCTTGTACGTACTTCCATATCATACAAATCATAGAATATCAGGGTTGGAAGGGACTTGAGGAGATCATCTAGTCCAACCCCCTGCTCAAAGCAGGACCAATCTCCAATTAAATCATCCAACAAATTTTTGCCCCATGCCTCTAAATGGCCCCTCAAGGATTGAAATCACAACCCCGGGTTTAGCCGGCCAATGCTCAAACCATTGAGCTATCCCTCCCCCTTTTCTTTTCAGGCAAAGAAAATCAAAATAAGTAAAACCATTTTTTAAAAGTTTACATCATCTTGCAGGTTTCTGCTGCATTTCTCCAGTCTAGTAGCATTGTGCCCTATCATGGAGCAGAAGAACGGATCACAGCACAGCAACGTTCTGTACTGGTCCAGAAGCCACCCCCAAAGCTCTTAATCCCTCTGGGAGGGTTTTTTGTTTTGTTTTTGTTTTACTGCTAACACTAAAATGAAGCTTGTAGAAACCTCTACTCTTAGGCCAAGTTTTCAGTTTAGCCACTATTACAGTTCAGGTATTTGGGGGGGTTTTTAAACCCTTATGCAGTGTGTGTGGCCTTCTATATTTCATACCAGTGCCTTACTAGTTACTTACACCTACCAATTCTCTCACTGATCCAGTCTCGTAAGTATTTAAAGACCTGTGAAAATCTCTGGAAACCTTTTAAACTCTATTTAATATTTTGATATCAATATTCTATTTATTGGAGTAGTAACTAGAAACCAAGGAATACAGTATAATATTTGTCAGACCCTAATTGAGCATCAACACCTCTGAAAGGGAGGCGAATAGTATTAATTCCTCCTTTAAAGAAACCGAGACAGGAAGGTTGAGTATCTTGTCAGAGCTGGGATTAGGACCCAGGAGTCCTAGCTCTAAATCCTGTGCTCAAATCATATCACTCTATCTTGCTCCACATTAGGGATATGTCTACACTGAAAGTGAAGATGTGATTATAGAATAGGTAGGCATCTCCATACTACCTTTAATCTAGCCAGCATAGGTAACAGCACCATAGATGTATTGGCACAAGCTAGCAACCAGAGTAGAAGCTCTCCATATTGGCAAAACTTGTGGACGGACTACGAATACTCACCCTATCACAAAACAGGAGATAGCCGTTCCAAGAAAAGCATAGGCTAGGATTGACCCTAAGTTTCTGAAGAAATGCCTCTAGAAGAGAAAAACCACACTGCATTACAACTGTACTGATGCTTTGTATTCCAACTGTTTGTACGCTCCTCAGACCATACACATTAAGGAAGTATTGACAACATCTCGTCTTATACTTTGATTGTGAACTCTTTGGGGCAATCAACATGTGTTTATACAACATCTAGCAAAGCGGGGCCTTGGTCTCCGGTTTGTCCCCCAGGTGCTACCACAATACTACTACTAATAAATAATAATAATGAACAAATTGTTTGCTTTTAGCAGCTTGTTTAGCAGATTGCTGCTGCGGAGGACTGG
The DNA here is from genome assembly GCA_007922305.1 of Dermatemys mawii. Lineage (NCBI taxonomy): Eukaryota > Metazoa > Chordata > Testudines > Dermatemydidae > Dermatemys > Dermatemys mawii. The sequence continues at coordinate 33,290,685 of ML677377.1, forward strand.
GGGATTTCCAAGCCTGGAAAGACTGTTTCCTTTTACGGGCTCATGTTTCCTTTTTTATATATTAACACTTCATAGATTTGACTAGGACAAGGAACCTGTCACTGATTTCAAACCTGCAACAAAAGCTTCACCTGACCTAATCTGATTTAAGTGCTTGTAAAGGGTTTGTAACAGCTGCCTCCTGGGGAACTCCTGAGGAAGCTGATGTTCTCCTCAGTGACCCAGGCCAAAAAGCCGAGTTCCCCTACTTCTGCTTTTTGTAAGCCATGGTAACAATTGCCTCAAGAACTTCTGGATCTCAAGAGAAAGCTCTGACCCACAAGTGATATTCGAATGCATACCAGACTCAAGTCTCTAACATGCCTATCGTTTCCCTTTCCCCAGTCTTTGTTGCTTTTTTATGGGAACTCCCAAACCCGATCCTTTTTGCTTGTGTATTTTAGAAGGGATCAGGCAGACAAGCACCCTCACACCTGAGTGCAAATCTGAACAAAACCTGGAGATCTTAGATAAAGATTATGCAAGCCACAATTCTATTTTTTAAGTTTTTCTCCTTTTTTTGTATATATACACCACAGTATAGGACAGCATGAGAACCTTTGTGCTTAGCCACTCTGGCGATGACCACTCTAGAAATAACTAAGACAGAACATAGGAATGTGCACTGCAAATGAGGCTGGCTGATCTTTGCTCTGTATTACCAACTTCCAGAGCTACATGCATTTTAAATATCTACAACCTTCAAATAAAGTGAAATGCAATGAGGCTTACCCTTTTTAAGCTGTATCCTGCATAAAATATAATTGGAGGGAGTAAGATATTGAAAAATACTTCAGGATCAAAAGTCACCTGTTTAAAAAGAATAGAATCAGTTGAAGTTAAGATTTCATGAGACAAAAGAAATCACAGTAATCAGAATATGTTGCATATTTTATATATAATCAGATGACAGTTTGGCATGAAAGTTACAAGACTAACATGAAATTCAATCCTTTAATTTGTACCTTTTACAATACAATTAGCTAATGTAGTAAGAATATATTAAACATTCTGGTTTACAGTTTGGGCCCAATCCTGTCCCTGCTGCAGCTGAGAACAAAACTCCTAGCAATTGCAAAGCAGATAGGTTTGGGCCCATTTAACAAATCCTGTCTTGGACATTTGCCAAGAGTTATGCCATGCAAAGTTTCCAAATGCTAAGCAGCTCACCTTTCTCAGCATTTCGTTATCTTGAACGTTATTAAGCTCATGAGGGCTGATTTCCCCCTTCAGGGTATACTCATAATATTTTCCACTAACATTTACTAACAAAGTAGCCGGACTGGTTTGCACTTGGCAACTTAAGGTCACATTATTAACGTCGCTGGGAACATGAATTCCATATCGAAGGATGACGCCCATCAGGACACCTGAAAATAAAGACACAGCATTAGCCATGCAACATCTGTAAATATTAACCGTGTAAATTCCACCAAGAGATGCAGAAGGTAAACTCTGTATTTGTGCTAGGTCCTTGCCAGCTTCTCAGAGCTATAAAACCCCAAATCTCTTTTAAAAAAGAAAATTCATGAGAACTTCTTCCTAGCACACTGACCTGCAGAATGCACATATTGGTAGCACACTGCTTCTTGAGGGTGGACAGAATTAGTATTTTCTAGGATGCAGCGACTACATCCAAGAAACACATCTCAGATGTGGGCAGACACCTACTGACTGGAAACTCGCATGTATCAACAGTTCATACACAGAAACTACCCCATTTCCTAGGATGCTTTCCCAAACTATAAACATTTCTATAAAAGAAAAGAATAAAATACTTATACTGCTATGGGGAAATACACAGAGATCGTGGTGCATTCTTTTTAGAGTGTGAGGCACACAAACGTATTAGTGTTAGGACACCATAAAAGCTTTAGGGTATTGAAAGATTTCTAACCAGGATCAAAGGTCTCTTCTTGGTTGATATAAAAGGGCAGTATCACTACTAGAATTCTAGGACAAAATCAGTCCTGCCAACGTATTAGGAAGGTGTTCAATGCAGTGTAGCACCTGGAAATGAAGAAGAGGAATGCTGTGGAGTTGAGTTTAAGATTCCCTTTGCTTGGCCAGTCAACTGTATTGAAAATAAAGGGCACTCTACAAATTGCAGGCCCGTGCACTAAAACCACAATACTGCAAACCAGCTGATCAGAAAGCACCTAGCATATTGCTGCTGTCAGCTCAGGAGTTGTTATTGACTCAGCTGATTCATAGGGGTGGAGGGAGGTACATTTGCCACAGAATAAGACCAGTGCCCTGCATTCCTTTCATATAGAAAACCACTCATCGTTTACGTAACACTCAAAGAGCACAAGAGTGTTCAACTTTTTTCATTGGTATAAGGACAATCTTAAAGAGCTACTTATTGCGCAGACTCACCATATTAAAGTTACACTGAAAGGTCTAGCCTAGCCCGAAAAAGCAAAGTGACTGAGAGTTAATGAGAGGGGCTCCCAGAATAAAGAAGTTCTTGGCAGGTTTTTGCCTTGCTCCAGATTTTTCAAGTGTACACAACAGCTAGTGCCCAAAGAGAAACCTGACTGGACTGATGTATGGGATGTTAAGCCCCTTTTGGTATGCACGATGGATGTATTTTCTTGGAAAGATGATTTTAGGACTGTCATGAATATTTGAAACAGTAAGAATAACCATCAACCTTGTCTCAGTCTCCTTAATACTACCCAGGAGGTTCATTCAGTGATCATTTTTAACATTTCGAAACTGGTAGGACTTGATAAGACCCTCTACTGGACACTTGCTTTGTGAATTTCTCATCTTTCTTCATCTGCTTCTCCACATCTTTTAATCTTTGCAAAGCAGTGCTTCATTTGATTAAGTTGCTTTGCTAGCAGGTGCCTTTCTGCACTTTGCAGTCCAGCTTTCAGTCCAACTCAAACAGATCTGTACATGACGCTGTGCACATATGAATAATGTAGGGACACCTGAACAATACCGGCTTCTAAGTTAAAATTCCTCAACACTTGTTGCTCCTTGAAATATCCTGGCAAATACATTTCTGGTTCCATGGAAAGCAGGAGGGAAAGCACTGGATAAACCTATAATGTTTGCTGAGAACACCAGCCGAGCCCTAAAGATAATGTATCTTGTGTGTGTTAACAGAGCAAAGAGTCTGAAAGACAGCATGTTAAAGAGCAAAAATAAGTCCCCTTACTATAAACAGAATCACTAAATAGTATGCAAAAAATATACACGTACACAAATCAACACAAGCACCCTGGGTCTGACCCAGTGGGTGACTTCTAAATGCAGATTTGTCATGCAGATTTACCTATTAGATAGAGACAATGTTGCCATGCCAAAAATAGATCTGCTGTGACAATGGTCCAGTGTTACACTGAAGGTGAATACTGAAACATGGGACACACCTAGGCAACATCCCGCTTGCCTTGCATTGGTTTTAGGTGTAACTGATCCTCTCAATAGAAATCTGGTGGCTACAAGACAGCATTAGATTGAAGTGCCAGGGATAAATCCCTAGATGGCAATAAACTTCAGAGAGACAAGGTGGGTGAAGTAATCTCTTTTATTGGACCAACTTCTGCTGGTGAAAGAGACAAGCTGTTGAGCCACACAGTCAGCTCTCACTCTGTACCGTGTACAGTATGTGGGTTACTTACTACTTCTTACCATTGCTGGGGAACAGTATAAAATCTCAGACAAAGATTGCTGGCTTGGAGCTCCACTCTGGTGATGCCACAATTGGAGAGGGTTTAAGGTTTCAGTTTGGTAACACTTATAAAAACCTCTTCCTGAACCTGGCTTGGAGACTGATGGTGGGGAGCCTGCTGATGCAGAGAAGCAAGGGCATGGAAAGGTTAAAGGCGAGGATGGTAGATTAATTGGATCATTTTGAAATAAGATGCTAAAGCTAACTGTTTTCATCACATTTACCTTTCCAACAAACAGTGGAGGCTCACAGGCTTTTTAGGTGTTTCTGAATATTTCTGAGGTAGGGTTTAAAATTAAGATCATGTACTGTCTATGAACACAGCTTTCATGCTCTTAAATGTTATCATGCCTGGGTTCTGAGAGCTTTGTTTTAAACATCTGTGTGAAGCACAAAACGCTATTTTCCAATGTGCTGAAATAATTCACTGCTGGCCCTACGTCTTTTCTTGCAGGTAGACTTTAGCCTACAGCATGATTTATAAAAGAGATACAAATTCATCAAGAGAGCGATTATAACTTACAGTGAAAGTATGAACAAGCTGAACCCTAGCATTGTGTTTTGCTGGCAAAAGCTGCAGCTGAAAGATCAAATATCAGTACTTTCTAATTGAATTAGCTGATAATTCTTAATAAACCTAATTCTTCACAATACCATCCAACCCAACATATACTACACCTGTGCTGGCCTAATCTGTGCTTATTTAGCAGTTTTACATACCCACATTCAGTATTACTGATCCATCAGAATTTGAGTCCAATTTACTTAAGAGTCTGAGGACTTGCAGACAAAGATGAAGCTTAAGTAGTTTACTTTGTGCAGTTTTTAAGCTAGCCGCTGTGGAACAACCAGGGTCTGAACAGCCTCTACAGCACTTCAAGAGATTAGCCTTCATTTTTCCTAATTCCACACTTGTGATCAGTCTTCAAAGGAGACAAATTTCCAGTATTCCCCCAAAACTACAGAGACAGAGAATGGCCCAGGTTTTCCTATGCAACCGCTGAAAAAGTATGTATTTGGTGTTATTCATTCTGCTCTTGATTCTCCAAATTCAGTTTAGGAAAGCGTAGATGGAAAAAAAAGCACATTACAGTTTAGTCTAGGATCCAAATTAAATGGCTCATCCTCTAGAAATGAAGAGAGAGGAACCCTGGGATGGGATAAGGGGTAATGGCAGAACAAAGAAGATGACCTCAAGAGACAAGTGGAGTCAAAAGTAAGTCTGAAAAAACGGTGTAATTGCCATCTTGGCTGACACATCAGGGACCTCCAGAAAGAAAAGCATGAGCTAAAGAACCAGGTTTCTCTAGCTGGGGCTGTACTAATCCATACCCTGTGTGAATCGGGAATCTTGTAACATACTCATCAGTGGGTTACACAATTTTTTACACATTGATGGAAGCAACCTCCTTCCATTTGTTTTAAAATTCATGAGAAAATAGGGGATCAACACTCAAGAAGCTGAATGCATAAAAATCAACTTTTGGACAGTGGTTCCACTTGTTTTTGCTGAGGACATTTGCAGTACGATAGCTACCAGCTTGACACGCTCAATCACAAGCACCTGAATCATGCAACGCCAATTAAAACTAACAACCAACAGGAAAACTGAAATAAAAGACATTTAATACTAGCTACAAAATAAATACTAGCTACTTTTCAGTCCTAAACATATTCTTAGTAAGGGCTTGTCTAGATTAAGATTTGTGGTGAAGTTATAACCTGACTGTTCCTTCTAGCTCAACTCTCTCTCTCTGCCCATACTCCTAAACCCCTCAATGTGTTGATTTTGTCGTGTCATCTCAATCATGTTAATGCCCATGACGCTCCAGGGTAAGGCGACATTCCAATGCTGATCCAAATCAGTCCTCCAGTGCTACGACACATGCACGACAAGGTAATTATGTGCCCATCTCCTCTCTCTTCACTGCATCAGTCAGCTCCTGGGTCCTAAAATACCTGCAACCACACAGTGCACCTTCCTCAGGTAACTCACTTCCTACAGCTAATGAGAGTATAATATCGCCTCTTACTGCAGCTGAACCCAGGAATCCAGGCTCACAATCAGCTAAGCAACACACACAGGGAAGGAAACTAACAAGCAGACAACAGAGGGGTGGAGTGCTGCCTTCTGTCCCCATGGATTTCTGGAACTGGTGAAGGGATGGACTGTGGGAATTCTCATTCAAGTGACTCTTCCCTGCACAATCCCCTCATAAACAGACAAGCTCTACCACAAAGCTCTGCAAAATCAGCTGCATCCAGGAATTCAGGGATGCTGCCACAAATCACTGTGTCTAACATGGTTGAATGCTGTGACAATGTAGACGCAAGGAGGCTGAACAAATCCTAGATACACACCTATCAATAGAGGATGGATGCAATCCATCAGATTAGTTTTAATGAGTATATAGAACTCAAGTTAAGAACAAATGAGCTAACTTTAATCTAGACAAAGCTTGGAATTGCACAGTTTAAACCACTCAGCTAAGTCCTGTAGCCCATTGGTCTTATCCTACCTATCCCTTACAACCCCAAAATATAGTTAATACTTTCAGAGATCCCAGACACTGTCTAATCAGCTACTGTTCAGTCTGAGTGACACTCCATTAAAAAAAACAACTGGATCAGAGAGAGCATGTTATACATCCTCGTAGAAATTACACTTTTTGGAACCCATCCAACTGTATCATAAAGGGCTGCAAAGGATATTTTCCTGCACAGATGAGTTTCTATACCGGCCACCTCACACAATTATGCCTATTTCCCACTTGATCGTGTCATTGTAGAGAAGTATTCAGAGGTGGAACTACCACCTGGATGGCAAGTGCTCTTAACAGGTGAACCAGAACTGTTTCATCTGCTCAAAGACAGACACTATGGGACAGATTTCCAAAGTGACCCAAGAGATTTAGAAGCATGTCCCTCAAACTGCCAAGCACTCATCCTTAAATCAATGGGATCTGTGCTCCTGAATTCCTTTTCAAAGCACCAATTCAAGTGTTTGTCCACATTTGGGATTTCTGAACCCGCAAGGTAGCTTCACTGTCCTGGTACAAGCCCCACTTTACAGAACTGCAGCACCGATGAACTGGTGCAAAAATCCCTAATAGACAAGCCCTAAGGTCAATTCCTGTATCACTTCACACACAGAACCGGGCCTCCTTTCTCTTATTTACGTTCCGACTACTTACAAGGGATCATCTGTATCTTCTTGATAGTCCATTTGTTATGGGGTAATCATTCTGCAAGGCTACTCGTTAACTGGTTTCCTTTCAATGGCATTTATTACAACATATCAAACAGCTTTCAAGGTAGGTGTTCACATAGAATATTGAAAGTAAAATGGATTGATAAAATAAGCAATGAAGAGGTCCTAGCACGGTAAAAATACCTACTAACAATACAGGCAGGACAAAAGAAGAGCGAGCCATATTTGGACATATTTTAAGATGACCCAGTAACAGACTACCTAAACAAGAATTTCTTTGGCAACCTCAGGGCAAGAGATGGAGCGGCCAACCTAGAGGCATGCTCCATATCTGACAATGGCTGAAATAGCCTTATTACACTGGAATATAAAAACATGGAAACTGAGCCTAGGATACGGATGACTGGTGCTATGTGACTTCTGCATCAGGCACCTGATAGTGCGGGAAGAATGATGAGGGTAAGTATGGTTTAACAACATTATTTAACAAATGGAGTGCTTTACGTCTTCCGGATGCAGTGCAAATACCCCCCTGCCATGGTACGTATTATCTCCAGAGTACAAACGGCAAACTGGCAGAGGCTGTGATTGGACGACAGTCTGAGCATAAACCAGCCACAGAACCAGGATTAGAACCCTGGAATTTCATTGTCTGACGAGACATTCTTATGTGGTAACAAATCCATTGCCACCTAGGACTTCCCTGGTCTCATCAAGCTGCATTACAGTGAAGGCCGTGGTAACGAATTCTGGTCTTCCTGCCCTTTGGACAGTTTAGTTCTGTGTTAGAAACAGCACTAATGTTCCAGGCCAAGATTTTAAAATGTGACTAGTTATTTTGAGTGTCCTTAAAGGGTGTCAGTGGGAGGGTGCTCAACACTTTATGACAATCAGGACCCACTCTGGTGCCCCACGTTGGGCACCCACAATCACTAGTCACTTTGTAAAGTCTTGGCTCCATAGACACACTCTTTCATTGATGACAAGCTCTGTGACCTCTGAGATTCATCCAGGTACAGCTCTGCACAGGGCCACATCGATGTCCACCTCCACAAGACAAGTTGCAGGATTAGGGCCTCTACGTGGAACCTCTTTGCCACAAGTGTCAGTTGGTCACGAATTATATAAACACGTCATTGTGATCCCTCTTGGACATTCGATGTAAGATCTCTAGTCTTGACATGATGCAATTTATTTATTTTTAAAAAGCTTATTAACACCCAATGAGTGACATGCTATACACATACCTCCCAAGCGAAGAACACGGCCTAGGATCTGAGCAAGTCTCTGTCATCCTCTTAGCCTACCGCATCGAACTTACTCGGTTGTCAGAACCACGTGAAATCTGTTGTCAGAGAGTGACACCTGCACTCAGCAGCATTTTTAACAGGCTGCCCCATCTGAAAAGCCCACGTTCAATATTCCCAAAACCTCTTAGCTAAAATACATTTTCTTGAAACCTTTAAAGACACACCTCTGCTACTATATAGGCCTTTCATGAATCCCTGGGTTAGAGTTAGTTCAACCCCTCATGCCCAGACCTTTCCTGTGCACGAATTTTGCCCAGCAGTGAATGCTGAGGCTCATCACCCGTGGGTGCTAAGCTGGTGGCTCAGTGAGGGAGACCCCAAATGGACATTTTCCTGGTCAGTCTCGCCACAGATCTCACGCAGAAAGTACATCACTGTAGGTAACAGCCAGGACAGTCCATGCAGCAAGTGCTGTGATGCGGTTGCAGAGAGGGTGATAGATGGGGGGGAGGGCTGTGTGCAGAGTGCCTGGAGGGGTCTGACTCAGTGGGTGGCTGGTCTCATGCAGGCAGCGTGCACGGGGATGGATCTGACTCAGTGGGTGGCAGATGGGGCTGTTTGCTGAGTGGCTCAGAGGACGTTTGGGTCCTGGGAGGGTGTCTCGCTATAGATTGTTGCCAGGCAGATCTTGTGCAGTCAACATGCCCCAGCAGTGGGCGCCAGATGGATGGGGAGATGTTGGGTGGCAATTCGGTGTGTGGGTCTGGATGGCTCAGGGCGGGGGGGCATCTCACTGTAGACATGTCCAGGTTGGCCTCATGCAGAAAGTGTGCCTGGAGGGTGGCTGCTATCAACTAGTTGCTGGGTAGCAGCTAAAAGTCGTGTGACAGCTCGGGGATGTGTGCTGGGGGTTGGTTGCTGGGTGCTAGATAAGGGGGGTTGGTTGCTGGGTGCTAGATGAGGGGGGTTGGTTGCTGGGTGGGTGCTAGATGACGGGGTTGGGGGTTGGTTGCTGGGTGGGTGCTAGATGACGGGGGTTGGGGGTCGGTTGCCAGGTGGGTGCTAGATGAGGGGGGTCGGTTGCCGGGTGGGTGCTAGATGAGGGGGGTCGGTTGCCGGGTGGGTGCTAGATGAGGGGGGTCGGTTGCCCGGTGCCAGGAGCTGGCTGCTGGACGATAGCTTGGGGCGGGGTGCTAGATGAGGGGGGTCGGTTGCCGGGTGGGTGCTAGATGAGGGGGGTCGGTTGCCCGGTGCCCGATGACCGGTGTCAGGAGCTGGCTGCTGGACGATAGCTTGGGGCGGGGTGCTAGATGAG
>ML677377.1:33300587-33373251 GCA_007922305.1 Dermatemys mawii
GCTGACAAAGCCCGTCTCCCACACCATCATGTATTCCACACAGATTACATATGTAATATATTCCTATTTGTTTAAATATTATTTTTGTTGTAAATATTCCTTTAACTACCTTTACGGTATTAAAAGCAACCATTGCATTTTATTATAGGGCACATCTTGTTAGACCATTAGAATCAACAAAATTCTGTCTACTTCCTAGCTCCAGTATGTTGGTTTTTAAACAAGAGGGAGAACAAATGTAAAGATCTTCTGTCCTCTCCCCGTCGGTGACAATCTACTCTAATTGGTGTTTCTTGAGCAAAAACTACAAACCTAATCCTACACTCTGCACAGCTAGAACTTCTGTTGATTTAATGCAGAGACAACAAAGCAGACATGTAACTACAGTGATACATTTATCCAAGTGGGAAATAAAAGGTAGCCCCAAGAAGTTCTGATAACTAATTTCAAATGTGATTAGCATTGCATCATAATTCGGGAAAGTGTGGGGTTTTTTAAGAAAAAAGATTTGCTCAGAATTATTTCTCATAAGACAGTCTGAATGAGGAGAGAAGTCAGGGAAAGGGGTGACGGCATTTTTAGTGCCAGGCAATTTCTTAACACACAGACACATCATTGTCATAGCCATCTTAAACTTCTGGTACACAAATTGTCCATAGTCCTTTACCAGTCCCAATAACTGTTTTTTGTTTAATATCAAAACGAAAATAAGGAGGGAGGGCAAAGTGCTACCATCTCCCCTGACTAAACAGGAGAGAGAAGCTGTCAAATAATCATTGGTTTGTGCCTAGAAAGTAGGAGAAACCTGGAGGCTCACCAATGAATACACGTGAATGTGCTGTGTCTGTGATTAGACAGGACTGTAAGTGGGGGGATAGCTTATGCTCGTGCATTGGGAGTAGAAGATGAATGCTTGCGGGACAACCACCCCGTAGGGGTGGGGTAAAAGCCTGCTGTGCCTGCCTGGGGCATTACCTACCCCATGGCTGCTGCTTCCACGCCTCTCAGGCTAACAGCAGCTTACCACACAACAGGGGAGTAGCCCCTCCCCCCTGGCAGGGGTACTGTCCCTCCTGCCTGTAGCACAACCCCCGTGAACAGCGCCCTGTTCTGCGCAGGCGCCAAGGCCTCGGGGACCCGCCTCTCTTCCCGCCTGCGCAGGCGCCACCAGCCCTGCCCGAGGAAGGCGCATGCGCGGGAGCACGAACCCGAGCTCGCGCAGCGCCCTACGCTCCACCCCTCGATCTAGGGCCCTGCCCCCGCCCGCTTATCTCTCTTTGGCCCCGCCCCTCAACCTATGACCCTGCCCGTCCCTCCTATCACTGTCGGCCCTCTGGTTGCTCTCAGCGGTGATGTCATCGCCGTGCGCCGGTCGCGTTGCGGGCGCCCCTGGCGGTGGCCGGCCGGGCTGAGGAGAGGAGGGTGTCCGTGGCCCTTGGGGGACAATGGCGGCCGCCTCGCTGTGGAAGGGGCTGGTGGGGATCGGACTCTTCGCCTTGGCCCACGCCGCCTTCTCCGCTGCGCAGCGTGAGTGAGCGGGGCCCCGCGCGGACACCCCGTCCCCGGGCCGGGCGAGGATCCGGGGCGGGGGCAGGTAGCAGGACTGGAAGTGGGGGTCCCCTCCCCCACCCTCACTGCGCGGGCAGCAGGGGGTGTGGGGGGGATCGAGGGGAGAGCAGGGGGCGGCTGGGAGGGGAGCAGGGGACGTGAGGGGGGTTGGAGGGAGGATGAAATCGGGGTGCAGTCGGTGAGATCTGGCATGCAGAGGCTGGACCGGGGGGGGGGGTCGTGGGAGTCAGGATGACAGGCGGGGCTGGAGTAGGGTTAAAAAATCAGGAGGGCTATAGAGGGTCAGGTTGTTATCGAGGAGTCCCTGGACCTCAAGCCATTTGGTCCACGGAAGATTTGGGAAAACATTTCCAGCAGCAGGCTGGGGCAAGGGAAGGAGAACGGGAGGAGAGAGACAGCACCGAGCTGTGATTACAGCTTGAGTCCATTTTTAATGTATTCTGTATAGGAAAAGAATTTGTAGAATGTAGCAAAGTGGGTATTAGCCTAGAAAAGCTTATGGTCTAATACTTTAGTCAGTCTTTAAGGTGCCACAGGACTCTTTGTCACTTCTGCTCATCTCTTTAGTGCATAAATGACTTTTACATGTTTGTTTAATAGATGTCATTCATGTGTTTAAAATAAAGCAATATAATTTCTCCAAAAATGCTTATTCATGCAGTCAGAGATCCAAATATTTTTTCTGATCACTAATCTAGGACTCTTGCTTGGAAAAATTACTGTTCCCTGAAAACATTTATTCTGATCTCTCAAAATGGTTTTAGCTGTGGTAGGTGGCAAACCTGACTATTACATATTTCTGATTAATATCTGTGATTATCTTTGTAATTCCAAGTTTTCAATTTGCTTAAAATATTGGTTTTCAATGCTAGTGGGTTTCTGAGAAACTAGATGCTAAAACCATCTCAGAATTGAGGTGGGGAGACAGGGGAACATGCCAACAACTAGTAGTGTATGATTTAAAGGTTGAATATCTTTCCACCTGCCCATGCTAGAAGCAAACACTATTTAACCTTGATGGTTTTCGAGGTATTGGAGCTTGATGGTATCATTTGTCAGTGCTGCATTAGTTCCTTGGTGCAGCAATACATTTGGAGTACTAGTCAGCATCTGACCACAGCAGCTGCTACAGTGCCATTTCCAATCTGTAGCAAGAGAACCATTTTGCCAAGAGCATTTGAAGATGCTAGAGAGGATGGCCACATTATTTCAACTCTTAGTGCACAGTGGATCAAATTCAGTCCTGGTGTAAATCTCCTAGTGACTAAGATGGAATAAACCATTTAGGATTATGATAATTTAGGAAAAGATGATATCCTTTAGATTCCAGAGTTATCTTAAGTTTAGGACAGGTTAAGGTAATGCAAAATGTGCTTTTAACATTCTACACTAGCATACACCTCTGACTAGAATGAAAAATGATGAACAGTAATGAGCTAAATTTCTTCCTGTTATGACTTAGTGGATGCTAGTAGAAGTGGGCTAGTAAGCATAGTATTTACAAATAATCCCTCAATTCTTCTTCTCTACTCACAGTTCTAGTACCTCAAAGGGTTATAGCCAACCCACCTGGACAGTGAACCCATTTTTGAAGAATGCAGTTGTATTTCATATACATATTATATACAGTGTCCTAAGGGTGTAACAAGAAGGAATCATTTATTAAATTTAGTAGTCTGCTGCTGAAGTAGAAAAGCAATTGCAGATTGTCTTGTGCAGAAACCTGGTCTTCAGTTTACTAGTAATGATCAATTTAGACAAGTTTAATAGGGAACAGTGGCTAGATATATTGCAATAAAATAGACAGTCTAATGCTTTCTGTTGAAGTAGCTTTGTGATGTGCTGGCTGTACTACAGTTTGAGTAGCAAAATCTAGCATTCATAGAGAATTCTTCCTGCATATACATGCTCCATCATCAGCCCTCTTTCACCCTCTTCTTTCTTACGCAGAAAGGAGATTAAATTATTGCTGAAATTATTTATCAAGGTAGGTTTGGAAGATCAGATATTCTGTCTGAGGAAGCAAATGTGGAAGCAAGAATAAAAATGGCAGAGTTACTGGGAGTTAGTAGTCTGACATAATACATAGAAACCCAAACACTCCTGGAATTAATTTTTGTTTGTAATAAGGCAAATCAATATAAACTTACCAGTATGTCTTTACTTTATAGATCGTTCCTATATGAGATTAACAGAAAAGGAAGATGAAACATTGCCAATAGATGTAAGTTATATATTTTCATTGTGTTTAGAAGATTTAAGACTAATGATATAGTTTGGTCTCTTGCTTTCATTCCTGTTCATGTTTTTTTTAATTGAATTTTGATCATATAATCTTTCAAGTTCTCATTCTGCCTGAGAATGTTTCACCTCCCAGTCCTAATGTCCAGTAATGTGTTACAGCTCTTACAAAGAGCGTTTGCAAATCAGAATAAGCCTTGGCTTCCTTCTCCGTCTTTAGAACTGTTGGCAAAATGTCTCCTCCAGGAATTCCATGGCTTCTGTAGTTAGAACTTGGAAAGTCGTTGCATAAGTCTCCTATACTCTGCAGCATAAACATCTGCCTCCCTCTGACTTTTGTTGGCTGACATTTGTTTATACAATACTGTTGTGCGCTGCTGTTATCCCAGCACAACCTGTTTCATTTATTTCAATTTTCTTATTTCTGATTTTAATTATATCTTACTTTCTTGGTTGACCAATAAGAAAATGTGTAGAAGTGAACTTAAAAGATCATGCCCAGTTGTCATCCTTGTTGACAGTGCTATGGAGGTTACGTAATTCATCCAAGTACAAGATTCTTCCTGTTAAAGCAGTAATTTGAGTATACAGAACAGTGATTCTGACTGATGTGAGGAATACAGAATCTTCCTGAAGAACTCTGCAAGGCAGCTTGATCTAATTCAGAGGGTACAGGATGGGTGCCAGGAAATCCCCCTTCTGTTCCTGCTTTTGCTGTTGACTTGCAGTGCTAGCTTTGACACTTAATCCGTGTGCCTCGATTTCCTTCACCCAGTAAAATGGGGATAAAATTATTTGCCCAGTTTCCTAGATCTCTGGTTGAAAAATGTGTAAGACAGCGGTGAGCAAAACAGACTAAAAGATGAGAATTTTGTACATGGGTTCTCTTATATTGTTCAGCAACCTGTGTGTGGTGTCTCTCTCTGTTGCAGATAGTTCTTCAAACACTGTTGGCCTTTGCAGTTACGTGTTATGGAATAGTACATATTGCAGGAGAATTTAAAGACATGGATGCCACTTCAGAACTAAAAAATAAGTATGTTGGTTTTTTCTGTTCGTTAACGCACGTTTTCCTGTTGCTCTATTAATAAATTCAGCATGTCCTGTGAAATAGCAGCCCCAGAAATATTCTACTTTTTAGCTCACGCCTTCTTGACAACATGCTGTGGATGTGATGCTGGGAAGGATAGGCAGAGCCAAGAAGCCACCACATAATGTCTGGCTGTGGGATGTAGTGCTCTAGAAAGGATGAGGCTACAGCACTGACTGGGGCACTTTCTGCCCTTCCTTGCCTCCTTCCCTGAGCCTCCTAAAAACCTACCTCAGAGTTGGTAGTGGAGTGAGCAGGTGAGGAACAGGGAGATAGGAGGTTACAGAACTACTCCTGTCCAGTGGTCTCAGTGGGGAAACTGGGAGGCAGGAGCTTTTACCACCAACCATCTTTGCCTCAGTTTTTACATCAGTAAATAGGGATAACACATACCCCCTCCTAAGGGTGTTGATGCCGAATTAGTTAAATGCTATAGAAGTGCTGAATTGTTATAGATAGAATTGTAGAAATCCGTGAAGCGTTTGAATTGAATTTTGAAGTGCATAGGAAATCAGACGGGCAGAAAACCTTTTCCTCTAGAGTAGTCTGAATAATATGGGACGTCAGTAAATCCATGAAAAATGGCAGTACAAGGGGACCTGAACGTAAAGTGCTAAGAAGTATATGAGAATTAAGGGTGCTCAGCATTATTAGCACTGAGGCATGAATATGGATTTTGGCTGAGACAAGGTCAAAGGGAGGAGGAATTTGGGTGATATTTTGTGGGTCGTAATTAACAGTTGTACATAAGGAAGCTGTAGAAGGGAGAGTGAAGTTTATTAATGATGTGGGTGTTTTCTGTATATCGAACAGTCAGCATATCTATATCTCTGTAATACTAGCATCTTGTCTTTAAAATGTTTGTTACGGCATAGGAAATTTGGGTAAGATCTAGAGGCGTGGGACCCCTGCCATTTGGTAACAGTGCTTACTTATTTTTCTATCTGTTTGTAAAAATCTGGTATTTCCAAGAGTTACTTTTGTCAAATGATCATTCTAAAGCCACATTAATTTCATTTTTCATGTTTATTTTAAGGACATTTGACACATTAAGGAACCATCCATCTTTTTACATATTTAATCATCGTGGTAAAGTATTGTTCCAGTCTCCAGATATAGTGAATTCTTCTTCAAACCAAGATGCTTTGTCATCCAGCGCATCACTGAAGTTACGAAAACTCGAACCTCTGCGCCGTTAAGATTTTTACAGATTATAATAGAACAGGACACTGAGATGTAATATTGGAGTTGGGGATGTAAACACTTTTTTTAATTTCTGGAGCAGTATTTATATTGATCTTCCAGACTTTATAAAATATATATAACTAAGGACCTTCTTTGTACACTGCTAATGAAAATGACTGAATTGTGACTTGGCAATGGAGTGTAAGTTATTGCTACAATTATGCTGTGAAACATCTTTGAACCTTCATATATTAAACAATGTTGCGGTTGATTTTTTTTCATTTCAAACTATTCCTATCCTTAAGAAAAGGCAAATACGTTTTTATTGCAGTGAATATCCTTTGAAAAGAGGGAATGCTAAATATTATTTTTAAAAATCTTTTATTCAACCCAACAATCTGAAAGTTCAAAGGCAAAAAGTGCAAGAAAACACCATGGAAAACTAAGCACCTTCTGCTGACCCATCCTATTGCCCAGGACACCATGGGTGAGAGCAGCAGTATGGACGGTTGCTCTGAGTAGTCTAAGATTTTCGAAGGTTCTTTGGCTTGGTTAAATATTCAGAAGGGTTATTCTGATCATTTAAATGTTAATCGCCAACCCCCTGAGCTCTTTCCCAAAGTGCATCGGCTCTCCTTCCCTGGGAGTCACAGATAAGCTCAATTAACTGATGGCTGCTATCACTAAAGGCCTAATTTTAACTTAAAACTTCCATTGTCAAGTATAGCGCTCGTGTCCAAGGAGAGGATTGTTTTTTGCCTTGGCAGGGTATGTGGAAGAAATGGATACAGATTTATGCCTAAACCAGTGTGACTCTTGGGAGCTCTGGAGGAGCAAAAGTTGTATGAACGATGGCATGAGTTCTCATGCCATTGGATTGACAGAAGAGGTGAAGAAAGAAGGCAAGAGCCATGTAACCAGCCTAACAGACTGATATTTCAATTGTGTTTGGCAGTGTACTGTTTGCATAATGTCTTGTAAAGCAGGACTGCTCACCTTTTAATATGCAGGGAAACCACATTTATGCTACTGTAAGGCCCATTCAGTGCAAAATGTGTTACAACGTGAAGTCTGGAGTCCTGCTCAGAGCAAATGTTTGTTTCTCAAGCCCTTGCTGTTGCATAGTCTGAGAGCTACAAAGCACGTTGGTGGCTACATCTGGCCTGTTAACCACATGAGTAGCCGCCTTACTCTTTAGCAACACTGGTTATATCACAAAGCTGTACAAATTATTTTTTTTTATCTTGCAATGTCCAATAAAGAACAGATAACCACCAAAAGCTTTGTAAGGATATTTTTTCTCCCAACTGTCCTGCACCTTGTCACAGCAAGGTGAGTGAAGGTTATTAAGAAATTGTCCAGTTAGTAGTTCTAAAGAAATTATTAATCTTACTTTGCCTGTAGCATTGCTGCAGTGAATTCTTGCAGGACACTTGTCCATTGCTGTGTCAGATAAATAAAAAGAGAATCAGAGCAACTCAACATCCTTGTGGCTAAACAAGCTTTTAAGATCACTAAATCCTTGCCCTGCATGATCTGGCTGCCTTCAACATTCCTAGTCTGAGTCATATACATTTATTATGAGTAAAGTCTCTTCACACGTGAATTGATACTATATTTAAATGATGACAAGCTCATTGGAAGACGTGTACTCCCAAGATCTTGTCGTCTTGGTGTCCTGAGCTATTGAGGAAAGTCCCACACCTGCTTCCTAAGGCAAGAGAGAAACACTGGTCATAACTGTGTAGTCACATTAACTCATCCCATTCAATACGTAGTTGGAGTCTGTAAAATTAGAAAAGAAAAATATTTCAGTTTACTTAACTACAGCTTTATGCATGGTTGCAATAGAGAGAGCTCTGTTCATCTTTGTCTACTATACTCTCTTCACTCTATTAAATCCCATCTTCATTCAGCACCTTAGGTAAAAACACAGTCCTTAGTACAGTATTCATAAGAGGGGCACTGCCTTGCTGTGGATTTGCTCTGGCAACCATCTATGCTGCACTTATTCCTGGTGCATTCACTCATTTAAGTTGCTGTAGATCATTTTCTGTTCTCAAAGTGGCAAGGAACCAAAAATATGTTGCACCAACAGCTTTAAGTGGGACAAACAGAAATAGTTCCCCAGCTCATCCAAACACTTTCAGTGCCTTTACCCTTTCTATCTACTTGGCACATTTCTGTTCAAGCAGCATGTTTTATTAAATACTGCAAAAGCTTAATCCCTTAAAGACATGCCACTAATTAGCATTTCTATTCTTTTGGTTGCAATTTGGATCCAAATTAGCATCTGTGCTACTGCATTATCTTTCCTTCTCACTATTTAATGTAGGTCCACATGTGATGCTGTCAATCAACTGTTCCATCAAATATTGATGGGCCCTGGGCAACGGTTTCTGTGAAGAAAACATTCCCAGTTCATACCCCCACTCCTCTGGTACAGGTTGTTATGGTGTGTGTATGTTCTTCTATGGACCACAGCAGGCAGAAGTGTCTTTGATAGGTCAAATAGGCCTGAATGCTTACATATCTAAAATAGCCACTAATGACACACTTCTTTTGGTTCCGGCTCCGGTAGTTATAACTGAGACCGATTAGGGTCTCTGGAGAAGTTTGTAGTGTAGCAGAGCTGGAAACATCACTTTAGGGCAGGAAAACAAGACAATCTGAGATTAAGTGATGTGGCTTTATTTTTAGTATTAGGTATATGCTTCTCCCCCTGCCTGTATTCCATTTTCCTTGAGCAGTGTTTAGATCTCTGTGAGATAGACTCTTACCTAAGATTTAACACTGAATATGCGACTGTTTACATGTAAGCAGCTGACACAATTGACTTCTCAATATGAAGTGCTCCTGCACTGTTTAATTTTTACCTCCTTATGCCTGGTGGAAGGGGCCCTTCAAATTCAGCCTATTCCAGCATTCATTTCACTGCCCTTTCTCCATATCTATGAGGGGAAAAACCCTACAACTCATGCTTCTGAACTAGTACTTCAGCCATGGACCTCAACATTATCCCAGAGAATTTTTGTTTGCCCTTTTTGGTGGTTGTAGGTTTGCCCCCTTGAGGGGCAGTTCAGCCTTAGAAAACAGCAGAAGAATGCCTTAGCCCTACCAACCACAGTGCAGTTTCACCATTGCATTGCTGGAATACAGGCACATGTTTTTCTCCTCCAGGGCTTCAAAGGTGCAGGGAGAGCTGCAGATCACATTCCAGCTGCCTTGTCATCACTAGTGATCCCGGAGGAGCGGTCGGGAAAGTGGAGGGTCAGATATTTTGAATGTTAAAACACAAAGAAAACCTGTATCTGCTCCCTGCATTATGATGCAGCCCTCAGGCCACACGTTACTTTACTTTGTCCTGCAGTTTACAGTGAAGCCTCGCAAATCACCCCGGAGGAGAGCAGGGGAAGATGATGACATGCTCCCATCCTTAATCACTTAACACAGTGCTCTGGTCTGCTTCACTCCTCTACTGTTTTATTCACAGATACAACATTTTTAAAAAGCTAGGAGGAAACAAAAGCTAAATCCCTAAAACCTCACCAAGTTAATTCATTGTCCTGTCCTGGGAGCTTAATCCTTCTTCCACCCAAGAAAGGAAAATGAGAGTTGACGAATTAAATGCCCAGGAGAGCGGAAGGCCTAGAAATACTACATAACGGCCATTAGGCACAGCAGCTGCCTGGTTACAGACTGGGCAAAGTACAGTTGTTTAATCAGGAGACTATCAGGACAACTTTAAAAGCACGGGGAAAGGACAACTCCCCCCATCTCAGCAGAGTCTGAGATGTCCATCCCCAGATCTCAACAGGACAAGAGGGTTTATTTTATATATGTAACCCCTTTGGGGTTTAGAGAGCATGGCTCCTTTAAATCTTTTTCCAAAGCAGGGGAGGTGGTAGTGAGAGAATGGAGGGACACTCCAGGGGGGTAATGGGGTCTGGAGCTCCAGAGAAAGAAGGGCAGCAGCCTGCAGGCCCTGACACAGTGAAGCAGCAGAGAACCTGCCTGGGAAGGGCAGGATGGCGGATCAGGGACACCCCAAGACAGAAGCTGGGAGGAGCCCTGTGCCAGGGAGGAGTCGCCCGAGAAAGGCAGGCCGGAGCTGGACCCAGTATCACTGCTGCCCAGAGCTGCATGGGGTTGTGAGTACTGGGGCTTGTGACTCTGCCTTGGGAACAAGGAGGGAGGCCACTAGCTAGTTAAGTGGGGAGGTGGTTGTTCTGTGGGGCTTTGCAGAGAGTGGACAGAAGAGGGCACCGGAGGGGTTTGTTGGGGGGGAGCTCACTGGTGCCAAAGATGACCAGGAACACCCTAGACTCACCGCTGGACTAAACTTTGCTCAGGACTCCTGCACTCTGTTTGCAGACACACTGCTCAGTGTCGGCCCTTTCAGACTGTGCTGCCACTGGGCGGTGTGGGGCCTTGGTTTGGATCAACCCTGTCTTACCACTCCCCCTATATTTCTCCTCGTTGTTTTTCTCCTTTCATCCCTCTGTAAATAAATATTTCCCTTTCTTAGAGCCACTGTACTTTTCCTGTGGATGGGTGTGTTCACTGTGGGGGGTTTGGAACAGGTGCCCCTGCGGTGGAAGGGATTTTTTCTGCTGCATTCCTGCACACGCTTTCTCTTGGCCAGTGCTCCCTGCAGAGCAGAATCCATCTTGGCTATGAGGGCTCTAAAGTTACATATAATTACTACCTTTTTAAACATAGCAGCATAATCATAGCTAGTTCCCACCATGGTGCCAGCAATCTCCATATAGCTCACCCGCTTTGAGAGCTCTGGTTCCAAGATGGGTCTGAAATGGAGTTGGAAACGTCCACTTCAAACCCGCATAGTAAAGACTTGGCATTTGGGTATTTTACAGGAGGCCAGGTTCAGACACATTCTTAGCCCCAGACAAGCTTTTTGACCGTCTCAAAATTGGCCATGTTGGGCCAGCTTCTGGGTTTGCCAGCTGACCCCAGGCCACAGAGCTGTCCCTTTAATCTGTGCAGACAATGAAAGGGGCGTTACTGGAATTTTGAAATAACCACAGAAACTCAGGCAACTACCAGGCTTACACAACAAGCGATGAAGCAATATGAAGAGCAAATTCCAGACGAGCTCAACTCCCAGTGCCTCTGCCAAAGGCAGGCTCCCTTTCAGCTCACATGACAGAGCTGCTGCCCTGCCCAAGTCTCTGCTGAGGTGGGTACTGGACATCTTCTTGGGAGTTCCTTGACCCTGTGAGGAACAGAGATAAGAGCTTTGCTGCTTGTATGCCCTGTACACTAGCCCTATGGCACTAATGCCCTGCGGCCTGATTGGCTCTTGACATTTAGACAGTTTCGTTACAGTACAAAGTGAGAGGTAGAATGCTACTGGATCAGGCTAGTAACTGTTCACCCACCTCATACATGTGTACATGACCACACATGGGAAAATCCAACCCCTAGAGTCTTGATCCAGTCTGGGATGGATCTTGTGAGGAAAGGCTTTTCTTGGGTGGTCCAGAGATGCTGGTCAGAAAGCTAGATGGGATCTTCCCGAGACAATAGCAGAGCATCTGCTCACCCTGCCTCCAACTGTTCCTTGGTTTGGATTGTGCTGGCCGCACTGGCTTTGTGTGATCACCATAGAACTCTGCATTCTAATAGGTACAAGAATAGTGAAGGTTAGGCAGAAATCAGCTGCTTAGCAGAGGGCTGGGTTTCTAATCAGAAGTCAAACAAGACTGTACTGGAAACCTTGGCGATACTTTAAAGTGGTTGCTTAACACATGGCGTTTTCTAGGTGTCCCTAAAGCCAGCTTCACCGGTGATGTAAACTGGCAATTGTATAGTGGCTCAGTGATGTAAGGGGGGTAAGTTTCAAGGTGATTATCTTAAAGGACATTGATTCACAGATTGACCGCTCCTGGGAGCAGGGCCATTCACCCTTTCGTAGTGGGCATCCTGGAGACCCACAATCCCAACAGGACCAGTTGCAGCCCTTCATTAATCAAGATCTCCCACTGGTAAAACATGGCACTGTAAGAGCGGGCACAGCCAATCAGCAGGCACACAACACGCTGCTGGCCAACCTTCTCTATCACTGCAGCCATCCCTGGTGGACCAGGACACAGAAATACCTCTAGGTCTGGCAGCTTGAGCAATCTGCTCCAGATAGCACAATGCAAGTCTTACCTCCACTGCAAGGCTGGTCCTGGGGCTGATGGTCTGGTTTCCTAACTGCCTTTTTCAGTCAGTCTCAACCCCAGTAGTGAGAACGTAGCCTGGGGTGTAGAAGGGCTACTGCAGCTTTCAAAGGGTTAGAAACAGGAGGGTCCTTCAGCAGGGAAAACTGTTGGCAAAGATCAGTTCCCTGGAGTCCTTATAACTGGAGGAAACAGTCGGAGGGATAGTTAACGAGGATGCTGAACTATTGTTCCAGAGATTTAAAAATCACTCGTGCTACAAATCTCCTGGTGACTTTAGTCGGTCTCATCTTTAGAAAGAGCAGCAGTGTAATACGTATGTTAATCGGGACACCACTGCAAATGTCTCAGCTCCTCTTTGGCAAACTCCGTATTTGACAGGGCTCCTCTCTCCAAAAAAGAGGGCTTGATTCACACCTTTTAGATGGCCTGACAGTTCTGGCTATCACCGCCCTGGCAGGCGAAACACAAGTCAAACGGGTTATACATGGGAAGGACAAATACCAATAGGTCATGAACTTTAAACAGTTTTCTGAAGTTACAGGAATTCTCCTTTCACGCTTAGCATACGGCATCCCAACACCTGAATGCCTCCTTTCCCCCTCCACAGCTCAAACATGCTAAACTAGCTGGAGCCTGATGGTGTCCATCCATTAGGACATTCCCCAAGAGAAAGGGTCCACCACTCTCTGTTCTTTGGTTCCTGCCTAGGTTCCAAAAAGGCATGAAGGCATCTGGCCATTTATTGGTAGACCAAGCATTATTGGCATGAGCTCGGCCTGTCTCCATTACCCTGTGGTGGTCACGAACCAGATCAACACTGGCATATCCCAGCACACATGGCATGTCCCAGTCCTCCTGAAGGGAGGTTAGAGACTGGGCAGTAATTGATTAGCTCAGACAAGCACAGCCAGGCCCCACAGTGTTTATGGGTCACCAGCCACTTGCCCTTTCTCCTTGGTAAGAGACCAGGCACTCTCCACCAGCTGTCATCCAGCCGGATGTCAAACAAACACCTCCCAAACGTTGCCGTAGTGTGGTAGATCATGTACCCTGACCGTTGCTTTTAGGGCAGCAGACTGGGTGCAGAGAACCCAGGGAGTGTTTAGTCTGAGGGTGCGATGAGCACTCCTGCCACTATGCCAGTGAAACCAGAAAGAATTGGTGTGCTACAAAATCCCAGTCGATTTAAAACCACACCCCCCCCACCCCGGTAAGAGCTTTTGCACTGAAACAAAAGGTTATGGCAGATCGATTTCAGCTTCTCAAGGATTTCCACAAGAGATTTGCACGTTTTAATGCCAGACCGAAAAGCTCCCCAACTAGCGAAATATAATTCACGTGGTTTTTAAAAGAGATGTGTCAGGGCTGAGAAATTGCCAGTGTGCTTGGGCAGGGACGTGGGCGGGAGACCAGGAATGGATTTAAAATCAAGATGCATCTGAAGTGCAGATGCCCAGAAGGTTTTTAAAATTTAAAATTTAGGGCTCCCTGCCTCTCTCTGTACCCTCCCCACTTTTCTACAGCTGTCATTCTGCATCCCAGACCTGGTCTGCATTAGGTGCAACTAACTGCAATACAGCAAACCCCGAGTGTAGACATGGTGCTCTGGTGTAAAAAGTGACTTGGAGTGATGCAGCTAAAACCCAGTTTGAAACCCGCACTGGGGTAAGCAGAATGCAAAGCCAGGGTTAGGTGCAAGACTATTAGTGTAAACTACAACTGCGCAAAACCCCACAAACAGTGAATGCTGCTCCACTCTGCTTCCAATGAGCAAGGAAATAGGTGCTAAGATGGTATCAATTTTCCTGCCTGGCAATGCACAGTGCTCCCTTATGGCCAACTCCACGGCTAGGAATAATCCTACTGTGCAAGAAGCAAAAAAAAAAAAAAAACCCCAGTCCAGACAGATTTTCATTACTGCTCACCAGACAAGTTTAACTTCAGAGTAAGTTTCCTGGGTGCATTAGCCAAACAGCAGCACATCTGCTGCGAGACCAACAGTGACCTGCCACCTTCTTTTGGAAGCGTCATGCAACAGCAGAATGGGACAATCTGCCAGCCCCGCTCCCCATGTCGCTGTTTTAGCCTCTTTGTTGCTTTGTACTCAGCTGATATTGCATTAATGGGAAAGCACACATGGCTTATTATGGATGGACTCTTGCTAACGTGCATCACAGTGCACAACTGACTGTTGCTGTGCCTTTGAAAGACATCACCACAGAACAAATAAGGAGAGAACAGTCAGAGAAGAAGCCAGGTTCCTGGCTTCTGCATTCTATAATAAGCTCTACCACGGCATGGGGCACAACCATAGGCAAGCCCCTTCCCAGTTCATAGGGTGTTATGGGACTCTGTGTATAAAGCACTACTTTCAAAAAGAATCGACTGCAGAAAAAGGAGAACTGACTTTTTTTTCCTCCTTATTCCACCAGCAACTGGAGAGCCAGGCTGCAGTTTGACAAGTCACTTAAAAATAAAAAAATCAAGGGTGCCAGCTCTGCAGTGAGAATTTAACACGTTGCAAAACTTGGAAAATAGTTTGTGAAGAACCCATTTCATTTTCCATGGCAGAGATCTTGCTACTGTGCAGCTGTATTGCAATACTCACAGGGAGCAGCAGGTTTTAATCACTTAATCTTTCTTTATTTTTTTTCCCCAAGAAACACTTCCCTGTTTCTGAAGCATCTCCTCATCCTGTCACAGTTCACTCTACAGACTAACAGTTTGGCACAGGTCAGCCAGCAATCGGATGATGTAATGAATGCTAATCAACATAATCACACTCAAAATAGCCTGAAACCAATGGAAAAACAAGAACCCCAAACTTTACCATTGTCCTCTCACATCAAAAAACCGCACTTCACTACCGAGGTTTTCACAAATCTAACCAAAAGCCAGCTCCAGCCTCCAACAGGCAGCTCCCCACAGCCACACACTGCCTCCGTGTAAAGTCAATTGGACAGATTTCCCTCTGCAGGGAAAATCTGAGCCCGCCAGCCCGCTCCATACAGCGTTTAATGACCACCAAGGAAGCAGTGATGAAGCAAATGGGTCACAGCTTTGTGGTGGGGGGGACGAGAAGCTTTTCCAACTCAGACTGTCTTACAACAGTGACCTCTTTCCAGAAAAACTTGGAGAAAATAGCAAAAGACACCCCAGACTAACACACACAGCTGAAAGTTTCAGAGGGATAGCCGTGTTAGTCTGTACCAGGGAAAAAACAAGAAGTCTTTGTGGCACCTTAAAGACTTATGCCCAAATAACTTTGATAGGCTCTATGGTGCCACAAAGACTCCTTGTTTTTTGTTTTTAAAGTGGAAGTTAGCACTTGACAGGCAAGCTTCAATACCACGGGGAGTTAGGCAAATATTTTACAGATGGGGACAGATGACATGCTTCTCTGCATGCAGATGTTTTCGCTTAGCAGCAAACATGTATTGCTCGCATATTGGTTTTACTGCAGTATAGTCAGTTCAGGCCTTTATATAGATTTCTATACCTTTTAAGGTTTTTTTTTAAAGAACGTATTTAATTTGGGAAGCAAAAAAGTGCATCTCCGCCTACACATGAAAAGTTAGAATCTGGGCCACTATCTTTAGTTCTGATACAATCTGTATTTGGCTTCATAAGAAAGCTAGTGCCCATCTCAGCAAGGGAAAAAGCTTTTGGTGCATAACAGGTGCGGTTTATTTATTTAACAAAAAGGAACTCTTCAAGGGGCAATACCCATTAAAAACTAGTCTGCAGCTTGACTAGCAAATAGCTACATCGCAGTGCAGTGAATATATGTACCTGCAGTGGGAAACTTCCGATTCACATTTGCAATACTACCTATCGTGCTGTTGTAATTCTGAGTGGCCTAGTTGCGCAAGTTTGACTACAAGGCCCTGGAAGGGGATGGTGAAATCAGAGAAATGGTTTCAATAACCTTCTCTAAAATAAGCTGCTGCTCTGAAACACGTCCCCCGTGTTAAAACTGCAACCTTGCATGAGCAATCTCAGGGGCAGAAACATACAAACAACACAGGTATTATTGTGTGCCACCTGGCTTAAGGAGAAGAGGGGGGCTTCACACCTTCTCTGTGCCCTTGAATTCTGGGGGGCCAGTGCAGTCCCTGGTTCAACCATCATCATGTGCCTATGCCTCTGAGCTCACCCTAACACACCCTATACCAGCGGCGTCCAACAGAAATTCAATGCTAGCCACACTTGTGGTTTTGAATTTTTCTTATTCGCCAGATTATAAAAAGGATTTAAAAAAACATGCTACAAATCACATTTCAAATTATTCTTTTTCTTGTACCATAACCCTGAAATCTGGTATATAATTCATCCTGACTGCGTATCTTAACTCATCCTCCCGATTTTCATCCATAAGACTTGATCTGTATGTAGATTTTATAAAATTTACTGAAGAAAAAGTGGATTCACAGACCCACGCATTGCTCATGTATTAGCCACAATTCAATAGCCAATTCCCCACACATGGCTAGTGGCAAACGTATTGGACACTGCTGCCCTATATCAAAACCTGCAACATCCTGCATAAGGCTGGTACGGCAGTGCCTGTACCAGAAAACTCCTCCCTTGGCTAGCTAAGTGGCCTTTCTAATAAGTTTATGCAGCTGCATAAAGGGGCTAGGCTTGGAGTTGGGGGGGGGAGGAGAGGAAGGAGAAGAGTCCTTACTCGTGTTTGTGAAGGTCAATAAAACCTGGGACCCTCAACACTAAAGCCACTGGCTTCTGTTGCTTGTATTCATGGAAAGAAAGAAAGATCGAGAGAGATAAGGTGCTAGTCACTGGGACCAGCTGCTCGAGGAGACAGAATTGCATGCACTAGGCCAGTACACGTTTTTCATTTTGTTTTGACTGCTTAGTGTCAAAGTTAAGGTGCTCTCACTAAACTGATCTTGCTCACAGGAAATGTATGGAGCACTGTGGGTTAGTTATACTTTTGCATTTAACACTGTGAGCTAGGGAAATGTGGCCTAGATAAAATTACCGAAAGGTGGTTGCACAACTGATTCAAAGACTGTACTCAAAGAGCAACCAATGGTTCACTGTCAAACTGGGAGGATATATCAACTGAGGTCCCACAGGGGTCTGTGTTAGGACCAATGCTATTAAATTTCATTAACAGCTTGGATGATGGAATGGAGAGTATGCTTATAAAATCTGCAGCCACCACCACTCTGGAAGTGGTCGCAAGCACTTTGGAAGACAGGATTAGAATTCAGAATGATCTTGATAAATTGGAGCATTGGTCTGAAATCAACAAGATGAAATTCAATAAAGACAAGTGCTAAGTAATGCACTTAAGAAGGAAAAAATCAAACGCACAACTACAAAATTGGGAATAATTATCCAGGCAGCAGTATTGCAGAAGAGAATCTGGAAGTTGTTGTTGGCTTATATTTGTGATAGACTATGTAATATGCAAAACTCAAATGTCATATCTATTAACAGGAACATCAGATCTAAGACATGGAAGACCATCATTCTGCTCTACTCGGCACTGGCGAGACCTGAGCTGGAGTAGTGTATCCAATTTTGGGTGGCACACATTAAGATAGATTTGAACAAACTGGAAAGAGAAAGAGTCTAGAGGAGAGCAATGAAAATAAGAGGTTTGGAAAACATGATTTATAAAGAATGAAAGATAGGCATGTTTAGTCTAGAGAAGAGAAGACTGAGGGAGGCATTATAAAAGTCTTCAAATCTTATCTGTGTCTGCTCAGTGTAGGACAAATAGCGATTGGCTCTGTTTGCAGTACAAGATTGAGATTAGACATTAGGAAAAAAATCTAAACTCTAGGGATAGTTGAACACTGGCACAGGTTACCTAGGGAGGCTATGAAACCCAATCATTGGAGGTTTTCAGGAACAGCTTGTCAGCACCTGTCAGCAATGGCCCTGGTTTACTTGGTCCTGCCTCAGCACAGGTGGCTGGACCGGCTGACTTCTTGAGGTTCTTTCCAGCCCTACATTTCTCTGATTTTGCAATTGCTTTAGACTCTAGTTATGGGAGGACATGCAAGGTGCCAGAGGGTGCTGGGATTTTAAGCAGACCTGCAATGACCAAGGTTAGATGACAATTAAAATGCCAGCAGCCACCCAGAGCCTTGTCTGTTCACTGAGGCTTCTGCCATTACCATCCCTGTTGGAGCTGAATCAGCAGTAGCAACAGTGAAGACTTCACAAATATTTCCTGGCACAGACAGAGCAAGAGGTGAAGTGACTTGCCCAAGAGAACACAGGAGTTTTTAAGAGAGGGTCAAGCATGTGATTGCTAGGTTTTCCATGCTCTCCCAACTTCCTTCTCAGATCACCCCAGGACGAAGCAGCTCTTGATTAGCCTTAGCCATAAGTTTATGGAGAAAGCGACATCAGTACCAATGTTAAAAACTAACATGATTTGGACAGAGTTGTGCTTCACAACAATCTGCTTGTATGGTTTCCTAATCCAACAGTGCTCAGTCACCCATGGCCCAACTGGTTGATGAGCCTGGGGCTCTACAACCATCTTGTGCCTTAGTCATGTGAAAATTTTCTCAAACCAAGGCTATAACTAAGTAGCATTAACTGGGCCATGAAAACTCTGTCCTGAACACATTCCTTTTCCAAACTATCCACTGCTGCAGGCATCACGTTTATACACTCAGGTCCAAGAATTAGCTGGTATGTTTTATTTTTAAAGAACATTCTAAATGCGCTAAGCACTTTAAGCTGGAAAAAGCTTTAGAAGGGTTGTTTTTCTTGATGGTTTTATCCAAAGACCCAAACAGGAGTTGAAGCCCTGTTGTACCTACTACAAAGAGGAAGTTAGATCAGTACAAAGGTTGTCAGCGGAAGGTTTCAAGGTAAAACTAAAACAAGTGATCTCATTTGAGTGGGAAAAAGGAAAAGCAGAGAGACGGTTGCGCAAGCAGTCTAATGGGAAGAGTAGTTTCCATTACCAATTGCATTTGCCCTTTATCAAGGCTATTTTGCTAGTCTGAAAATGTTTTTAATAGCAGATGAGGAAAGGATAGCTCAGTGGTTTGAGCATTGGTCGCCTAAACCGAGGGTTGTGAGTTCAGCCCTTGAGGGGGCTATTTAAATTTTTCTTTTTTTGCCCCAGTTCCCTGTCAGGGACAGGATTTGGTCCTGCTAATGAAGGCAGGGGACTGGACTCGATGACCTTTCAAGGTCCTTCCAGTTCTATGAGATTGGTATCTCTTCATATATTTAATCACATCCTTCCTTCCTTCCTTCTCTGCAATGGAGGACAGGAGTAATGAAATTGTACAAGGCACTAAAGTGGATCCAGGTTTGAAACTCTCTCTACCCCTGGTCCTAGGGCCAATGTCATAGGACAAGAATGCTGCCTTTCTCCATTGCAGTTAGAATTAAGTCCTTTCCTACAGGAATTGAATTAACATTGTTCTAGATCAGAGGGCTGAACATTTCCATCAACTCCCTCCTATTACAAAGCCTGCCCTGTCCCCCGCTTTTTCCCATCTGCAGGCCTGCCTTTGGTGTGGCGTCTGGTGTATCATCTTCAGCTGAGTGGGCTGGTGAGCTCTTCACAACCAGGACTTTCTGTTTGCAAAGCACATTTCCCTGACATGATGCCATTGTGGTGGCTGGTAACAAATGCTACAGTTAAAACTTACCAATTGGTTTCCCATGCATTTTCACTTGTTCCTAACTTTGAAAAGAATCCTCTTCTGAAGTGACGCTTTCCAGGGAATTATTTATTAAGTATGGAAGCAGTCCCCACCAGCCATTTTTGAATCGAGGAGGGTGGAGGGAAGGGCTGAAGAGAGGATGCACTGTTTCCACCCCATTGCTTCAAAATGCAGATAGCTTACCGATGTCGGACTTTTGATAGTTCAGCTGAGGAGCAAGACTTTCGCTCAGTTTAATATAGAAAGTTATGAAAATGGTATTTGAGCACAGGCAAGAGCAAATTCTAACTGTACAAATGCATAATGTGCTTGTTAGGTTTGTCTGTAAGTGCCCAGATTATGAACAGCAGCGATAGGTGAGCATGAGCAGGTGGCTGGTCCCCATGAACAGAACTGAAGACATTTTTGCTGGTCTCCCTGGATGGAAAAAAATTGTAGGAGCTAAAGGATGAAAACAAGTTAATGTACCACAGTGAGTGCATGTTAAAGCAAAAAGTAAGGGAATGCAAAAAGTATACATGAAGAAAAATAGGTCCAAACACTGAAAAACCCATTGGTGTACACACACATAGCAACAATAAGCTATACACTTACACGATCTGGCCAAATTGTATAGTGTTTCAAAGTGCGTGTATTTAACAATGTGGCAAAGTTAGCAGACTTTTCACATTTCCCCAGTACATTTCACTTTAACAGTGCAACCTTAGTATTCATCAGACTAGCAAAGGATTCAAACAAAAAAGAACACCAACAAGGAAGCACTTGTGGATTTCAGAAGCCCATTTTCTTACTACATATATAGATTAGCAGTCCCAGGCAGCGTCCTGATCCCTTCTTTGGGGACTGTCATAATACTGCATGGAGACATTGTCTACATAGGCAGACAAATTACTGGATTCTCTAAGCTGCAGCTGCTGCTTTTGGATTAATGTTCTCTACTTGTAATGAATGGCCAGAGCCTAGAATGACCTTTCTAGTGGTCCCAATTGCATTCAGCAGTCAAATACACAGTGTGAAGCTTGGGGTTATATTTGTCTTGTGGATCTCCTTTCTGTGCTCTGCAACATTTATTCTTCTTACAGAGTCTTAAGTTGTTCCACTGATATGGGATTTTCATGGCCGACATCAAGCACACTGGGCTTTTAGGTAAGCACTGCCTTTTATTTCTCTAAACACTCCGGCATTCATCTAGCCGGTTGTCCTAGAGTTACACTTGGTTCACGACATAGATGAGGCCTTGTGTATTATGGATGCCTGGCTGAACTGGATTTTTCCTATTTTACCATTAGTCTACAAGACTCTTAAGCACAGTTTATTTTTGAGGGTGCCACTTCTTTCTTAGAGAAGTTCATACCCGATTTTAACAGCAAGAATTCTTCTCCTTTCACCTTTCCATCCATACAAACTTGAACTTGTTAAAATAAAAAATTTTCCTTCCCCTGCCATTTACAACTTACTAAGCTAATCGGAAACAACAAAAGATATTGTTCACTTGGTCAGGTAGGAGATTCCAAATCAATCTGAACAAGTTAAAAAAGAAAGAGACCAGGTTAATGTGGCCACCTCTCGTCATGGTAAACACTAAATTCTGAATACACACTATACAATATAAATCAATATTCTGGATGCCTTTCCCTTTGTCTTATTAAAAATATAGGCTGCTGAATTTTGAAATGGGGAAAACAGTTTAATGATCTTAATTAAAGGGCCATAGAGGGAGGCTCACCGCTAATGACTAGCCCTGTGGTTATTTTGCTTGACACATCAGATATTCTAAATTCAGGAACTTGACTGTATTTCTGACCATGGTAAGCTATTATGAATTAAAGTCTTATCATGAAAACAGACAACCTTCCATAACAGATCCTGGAGAGATGTACTTGTACCATTTTGAGAGACATGAGGCAGAATTTAAGTGTACATCCAGTTACTGTTAACACAAGGTGTATGTGAAGATAAGCCCTTTATTATCTTATACATACTGAAGGCTTGCTGCTGGTGGATTTGTTTCATTGTTGATATTTTTCTGGCAAGGTCTGACAGCAAACTTGCATCTTTCAGAGTGGGGAGGCAGATGAGGGAAGACTATTTCTGTTAAGGGAGGAAGAAGGGAATTCTTTGCTTGTAGCCAAGTATAGCCCTGCCAGCTGAAATCCATTTTTCCTTCATATATTCTGTCTGGATGGCGAGATTCCAAAGTATACTTCCATTGCAAGATAAAAGCTTGTGGATACTTAAGATGATCTCTTCTTCAGTTCTTCAAAACGCAACCACTGTAGATGGGATTGCTTGAAGTTGGTTTGGTTCCTACTTTATAATATTGACAAATATTTACCGGGTCCTTTGTCATAAAAGCTACTTACGATTGGCATATAATTAGTACTTTATCTTTTTTTTTTTGCCTATTTGATTGTAGGTGTTGCAGTCATCTTGGTCCATCTGTTTTGTGTTCATGAAAAAAAGTGATGTTCTTTTGTCCAAATTTGTTCTTTAAAGCTTGCCAGTCAACTTATAGCACAGCCATTTATGAATGAAATAGGGGAAAATATTAATTTTGTTAAGTGAGGTTTTGGATAAGCAGGGGACTTCCTAATTCACTTAATAACGTCCAAGGACACAACCTTACATTGGATAATCAAATTTTTCCTACAGAGGTTTTGCTAATTCTAATTGGATTGTACAGAGAATTCTTTCAAGCTGAAAATGTCGGGAAGTACACAAATTCCGCAGCTATTTCCACTATCTGTGACTGAGGGGGAAAAAGAATTTATGGATAGTGTTGCTGTGCTTATTTGCACTCAATTCCTACTAGTCAATCAGAGGAACCAACACTTCTTGCTAAAGACTCCTCAGTCAGATTATGCACTTATTAAAAATTAATAAACGGTTTATTTTTATATATATACATATATATATATACACACATATATATATACACACATATATATATATATATACACACACACACACACGTGTTCCAAAAATTCTTTTTATACAGTTAAAATATCAAATTAGTGATCTGGTAACAATACTGTTCAAAATAATCTCTTTTGTATGAACATTAAAATACACGTTTTAAAAGCGTTTTCTTTTAGTGCTTCCAAAGCACAGCGTGTGCCAAGGCCACCTGAAGAATCTCCGTCCTCCTCACAGGATGAAAGAGAACTGAAGTCGGGGACCTGGGAAGCCTCAGGTGCACTTTCATAATGTCTGTAGACAAAACAGAAGAGAGTCTGAGGTAGATTGTTTAGTGACCATCAGGTGGTAACAGTCACAGGGCTGTTTTTAGCTTTCATTAACACAGAATAGCAGTTTCTTTACTCTCATTCAATCTACACTGAAACTCAAGTTTATAGGCATGGCTATCAGTTCCTGGGAACATGACCCTTGTCTCTGTGGTGGCAACATGCAATATTACCACATGGGTGTTTTTGGGAGGTTTTTTGAACACACAGGATCTTTCCAAAGAGTGCAGAGAGTGTGCGTGTTTGACAGGCCCCATTTTTAAAGCAACCTGCTGCCTACAGCACGTAAATGTCTATAATGACAACGTTCAAATGAGTAAATTCTCATCACCTGCAGGAGGGGCAGCAATGGTTATTTTCTTCAGCCTGTTGAGCGAATAGCACCCTCCACAGGAAAAAAGCCACACCTTTCATAGCAAATCCTTAAGGTTACAGCCCAGCTTCTGCTGACAGAGGTTCTTAAAGTTTAAGCTCCACTGCTTCTTCTCAGACTCCGACAGTAAAATCACTTGACTGCCAAGATGGTGAGGGCATCGGCCATGTCTTCCTTCATTCTTCTGTGGCACAGCAAACTCATCCCTGATCCGTGTGTGTCTTGCTGGTACACTGTTATCTACTGTTGACATGATTAACTCTGTTGGGTAGACTGCTGAACTCTATTTCCTCTAGTATTCTCTCTAAGTGTTGTATTAAGACCCGTTTTTTAAACCTAAGAAAGAGAGGGGGAGTAATTTAATGTTGGTGTAGCTCATATTAATTTTCCTTCCAAAATACAGTGATTTTCAGATTAGTCTCCATTCAACCTACAAATCACCATTTCCAGAGTTTCTATACATCTTCAGTCAGAGATCTGTTGTATATTTCTGATTTCATTATAGTACTTTAAATTAGAGATGGGCCCAAACTCAAACCCTGTTTCTTCAAGGACCCATGTCTACATTTTAAAAATCTGCAACACTATAAGAGCTATGGCAAATCAAGACAATTTGTCAATATTTCTTATGGAGTTACTTATTTTCTAAAAACAAAGTTAATTAAATGTCCAATATTTTGGAATAGAAAAAAATCAAGATATTATTATTGGAAAAGTTTTGATTTTACTGCCATGTTCAAGATTGCAATAAAAAAATTTAATCTGGGTTTTATATTCATCTGCAGTCTCTATACAAACCTTGCTGCTTCCTTGATAGCAAATTCAATGAAATATTTCTGAATTTCCATAGGTCCTTGCACTTCCTCAAGAAGATTGAAGATTTTTTCGTAATCTAAAATAATCCAAATAGTTGTGTCAGTCAAGAGTGCAGATTTAAAGGAACTAATCTTTCAAATGTGGCTTCAATAAAGATCATCATCCAAGAGAAGAAATGAAGCTCATAATTTCGCCCTTCTGGCATGTCTGAAAATATATGCAAAACTAAAGACAGAACAGTATTTTGTGTGCAGAAAGCATTTGATATCAAGATTTTAAAAGCTACTGAAGTACTGGTTGACTTCAAGTGCTGCACCTGGGAAGGTGAATGCCATTAGCTGTCACTGGAAAAAGTAGGATTCTGCAGTAAACTGGCCTGTTCTCACTTTATCCACCACAAACTGTGCACATATGCCAAACTGCCAATGAGCCTCAACTCTAAGCTGGAAAGGCCATCTCTAGGAACATGTTTCAGATTAGACTTGTGCAGGCAAGTTAAGATTCTTCCTTCAGAAGGTTCTCCATTTACAAAGTATTTGCCACTTAACCAAAATTTATGAAAGCTATTTTAGCCATTGCACGAAGATCAGCTGGTAGAATTCTGTAGCAGTTAGATTAGATCAGAAGTGAAACAAAAGGCAGTGCTCTCATCTTCCCTCCTATTTAGCCATATTTCAAAGCTACATATTTTGACACGATTAACAGATCCAGGACTAGAACAGCAGAGGAATTACAAGTTGGGATCAGGGTGGACTGGCAGAGTAAACAGACTTGTACAGCTCACCAACCTGACCCATAATTGAGTTAAGCCATTGCTACTAGTCTTTTCACTTTCTAGAGTACTTCATGGACTCAAGAAGCTTTGGCAGAAGATTCACCACATATTGATATATGGTTTTAATCTAAGTCACCATTTACTATGTGCAGATTTGATAACAATATGATTAGAGCGGAATCCTCCACCAAACAGGAAGCAAAGAAACCTGACTCAGCTACTCAGGTGCAATTTATTTTATGTTAAAGATGGACTGAAATGTCTTTTTAAAACAAAAGGCTGCTTAAGATCTTACATCATTAACAGAATAAGTGTGTGCAACTTTTTATGTTGCAGAAACCTCAATTTGCACAAGTGACAAAAAGACCCATTGAAAAATCCTCAGTTTAAGGAATGCGTAAGCAAACAATTACCAGCACCCAAGAATACCGCATTAAAGAGTCATCTGTTGTTTTAAATTATTGTACTTATCATAATTCACAACATATTAGTAAAAGGTTCTGCAGCATAATTTGGAGAAGTATTTCATTCTTAGTCAACTACAGCAGCATGCTGCTTCTCTACCCACTTCTCAAAGTGTGTGTGTGTGTGTGTGTGTGTGTGTGTGTGTGTTCTAAGATACACAGATCAATGAAGTTCTACTGTCAACTTCAAATATACTATTCAAGTGTTTTTACCTGTGAGATGTAAGCTCTGGGGCTGTTTTTGTCCTGCAAGGATGGCATAACCACAATCATCAAAAACAGAGGATAGAGTTGCTTTTCCTCACAGGATTTTGGTGTTGGGGATATCACTAAATTTTTCATTGAAGCAGAACTGTGAACTCAGGTCTTAGTAGATTTGTAAGACTCAAATCCCTTCTTTTTAAGTCTATCCATGTACTGCATTAATGATCTTAAAGTCTTTTCATTTTTTTTTTTTTTTTTTTAATTAAATGCATTTCACTTCAACATCAACTATAAGGTTCCACTTATGGAACATTCCAAAATATGTGCTAGTTACATATGCCTTCCCTTTTGGGACAGAAAATTGAAGACTATGGGACGTATTGTAGCAAAAGTGCATTGTGCATACAAAAGTGTAGCGCAGCACAATAAAATCAGACTCCATTTTTCTTCAAGTATGTCTTAGATGTGAAAATAGGTAGTTTCAGAAAAGAAAATAGTGCTAGATAAAACAGTATGCTTTAAAGGTGCTGAACCTTACGTGTTCTGCTCCCATTAAATTACACTCAACGTCCAACAATGTTAGTAAGCGTTTTTCGCCACCCCTACCACCTTTAAGCCCCAATTCATTTACCCAACAGTCCAAGAAAGCCCCCACAAATCACTGTAGAGTTGGAATTCCTGCATATTAGGGTATAAAATTGTATGTACTCAAAAGTAATGAATTTGATTTTTTAAATAGGCCATACCAAGATAGACATTTGATACTTACTTCTTCCAGGCTTGCGAACCTCCTTCATCACTTTTATTTTGATATCAGCATTGCTTCCTTCCAACATAGCATGTGTAATTTGCAATGAGTTTGGCACAGTCCCAGAAGTAGACTCCTCTACCATTTTTTGGTCATCCACAGGCATGCTGTAATTTAAAGGTCCTCTAACAAGTGCATTGATAGCAGATTTATGATCCAATCCATCTTCACTTAAGCAATTGAATTCATCAGGCAAAGAGTCCAAGTCATTTGGTAGCAGATCGTCATCTGCCATAGAAGCAGGAACTGATGGAACCATTTGTGTAGACAATCCGTCCATTTGTCTGTCTAGTGACTGACAATTTTCAGCCTTCTTTCCTCCGTTAGCATCTTGAACTACACTGCTGTTGGCATCTGTAAGTTAAATTATGCATCAGGAGATAACATTTAAAACAAGAAATGGAAAGGACCTCTTTGGTCATCTAGTCTTATTGCCTTCACAGTGCAACACTGTCCCAGCATTGTCCTTTAAAAGAGTAGGAGTTTGTCTACCTGGCTAGTAAGGGTGAGGAAAACAAGGTGTGAATGCACAGCACACTGGCCAGTTGCATGGATTCTGTGACTTCAACACTAAAAGTTCCCGAACTGTGGAAAGCAGCCCCCTAGGGGGGATGCAGAGGAAATTTTTTGTGGGGGAGGACATGGAGGGAGCACTACCCAGCCCCACTCTGCCACTGGCTTTGCTCTAGCCCCAGCTGTGCCACCAATGTGGCCACCAACTCTTGCTGATGGCCACTATGACAATTTTTCCTAAAATACTTAATTAACTTTGAGAAAAACAAATAAATATGCACATATACATATCCAAATCATAGTAATGTATTTATGCAGGGGGGTTTTCTGCACTCAATAATAATGTACAGTTGTCTATTCTTTACTTGACCTAAACTGAATAGAAACAAATAAGGTGCTTTGTATGTTCTTTTTTTGTTGTTTCTTTTGCCCCCACCTTCCCGCGCCCCGCTCTTTTTTTTTTTGGTCTTCCTAGCTAACAAGCCTGCTTCTGTGAAAAGTTGTATTTTATGTTTGTTAATACAGGCATGTCGCGTCTTATGTGAGGGTTAGATTCTGCGATTACCACGTAAAGCAGAAATCGCATATAGTCAAACTCCTATTGAGTTCACTACTGTGAACATATATGCGGCCGCGGGGGCGGGTGGGATGCTCCTGCTCCAATCCCGCGGGCAGGCTGCCGGCTCCTACCCTGGCCCCTGCGGCGGTAGGCGGGCTGCCAGCCCCAGCCCCTGCCACGGGCTGCTGGCTCCAGCCCCAGCCCCTGTGGCCGCGCTGCCGGGCCCAACCCCGGCCCCCTGCCATGGGCTGCCACCCCTGCCGCGGGCTACCCGACTGCCAGCTCCAGCCCCGACCCCTGCAGCGGCATGCGGGCTGCTGGCCCCAGCCCCTGCCGCAGGCTGCCGGCTCTTACATCTATTCCTGGTAGATCTATTCCTGGCTGTCAAGAAGTGCTGCCCCACTCCTTAAAGACTGTAAGCTCTTTTGGCAAGGGACCATTTTTGGTTCCGTGTTTGTACGGCATGGGACGGGCAAACTACGGCCCGCAGGCTGTGTCCAGCCCATCAAGCCTTTTAATCTGGACCTCGAGTCCTCTGTGGGGAGCGGAGTAAGGGGCTTGTCCCACTCCGGTGCTCCAGCTGGGAAGCGGAGTCGGGGGGCTTGCTGCGTGGCTCCTGGAAGCAGCAGCATGTCCCCACTCCAGCTCCTACATGCAGGGCCAGCCAGGGGCATCTCCGCATACTGCTCCCGCCCCAATTAGTTCCGATTGGCTGGGAACCGTGACCAATGGGAGTTGCAGGGGTGGCACCTGTGGACAGGGCAGTGTGCAGAGCTGCAGGGGCAGCGCTGTTCCTCCGTGTAGGAGCCATAGGAGGGCATGCCACTACTTCTGGGAGCTGCGGGGATAGCGCCTGCAGACGGAAAGCACAGAGAGCCACCTAGCCACGCCTCTAGATTGGAGGGGGACATGCAGCTAAAACATAGGCTATATAATTTCACCCAGTAACTCCTGTATCAAGGTCATAACTTGTGACTAAACTAGAGCACGTCTTTTAGAAAGACAGCAAGCAGTTTCCTTCTGTCTCAGCATGCTCAGCAGAAATGATAAAGGTGGAAGAAAAATATTTTTCAACAGGAAATGAGGAAATTTTCATTTCTTTAGTTCTCATTCAAGTTTCCTATGAATTTTTTTTTCCAAAATGAAAAAGTTAAACCACAAATTAAACTGTAAAAAGTTTTGATTTTCCATTAGAAATTTTTCTGCACCAAAATTTGTTTTTGATTAAAAACTATTTTTCATCAAAACTTCTTTAACAAAAAAGATTTTGACCAGCTCTAATGAGAGCCCACTTGTTTAGACCAAGAGAGGAGAAACTAAAATCTTCTCACTGAAATGAATTTAAAAACACTTGTAAAAATGATGACATAACCCATCTTCCCCTTTTACAAACACGTTTAGGTAGCCAATAGTTTCTTGCACTGGTACTTTCAGCTGTAACCCAGGCAGGGATCTGAACTGCAGTTCAGCCTACCTTTGTGACCTGGGATGGCTTTGAGGTTAGGATAAGACAGTGATCCTGAAGCAGAGGGTGGTCCTTTCCCACCAACGTGATTAGTTACAACAGGTGGTGACTGTGGTCTTCTCAAGAGTGGTGACATACTGCGTCTTCTCTTTAGTGATGCTGGAGTGTTGGGGTCTCCTGGACGCTTAATTTTGTTCTGAGGCCCAGCAACAAATTCATCTGCTTCATCAATCATCATACCCTGAAAAAGAAGCCAGAAAGTTCTATTTGAAACAGAGATTTTCCACTGATATAACTAGAGGAAGCCTCCTCAACTCAGCTGGCTTTTACTACTCCTTGTAGCTCTCTGAACACACAGTGCAGACATGTCTCATAGAAGGTGCAGTACTTCAGATGCAGACGAGCTTAGAATGGAAAGCACTTACAAC
The DNA here is from genome assembly GCA_007922305.1 of Dermatemys mawii. NCBI lineage: Eukaryota > Metazoa > Chordata > Testudines > Dermatemydidae > Dermatemys > Dermatemys mawii. Next base: position 33,330,184 of record ML677377.1, read on the forward strand.
AAAAGTAACATGAGCCTTTGTATCCAATTCTCTCTGACACCATAGTCGGAGAATAAGAATGGTTCTGAAGTTGAAGGAATAACTCCACTGACCTGTCTGAAAATGTTTTGGTGCCTGCCATAAAAATAACTATAAAAAAAGCAGGACTGTTGCTGCTCCTACCTTCTTATCCTGTTTGAAAGGATTGCCAAACGTATGAAGCCTTTTCGGTTGGTCTGGATCAATCTCCCGAAGGGGAGAAGGCATCATCTTCAGGTATTCCTGGTAATTACCCATTTGAGCAACAGGAACACTGTGAAGGCAGTCTGCAGTGGAACGGCATAGCGTTACTTAGTCTATTCTACAACGAAGATGATGTAAAGAACACATACATTTTAAATTGCTAGCATTAACCCTTATGCTCTTGTGTATTCAGATGTGCCACTATGGGGCTGATGACTGATATGGAGGACTAGGAGTGAGAAGGGTATCAAAGAGGTACATTTATTACTGGATTTGGACAGAAGGGATGAAGAGAAATCATTCAAATAACTTTTATCCCAACCTCATCCTTATGAGCCCCCACTGTGAAGTGCCCCTGAGCACCAGCTGGAAGGAGGGCTGCTGTAGGCAAATTGGAAGTAGCATGCCCATCCCAGCCTCAGGCATGGTCACGATAAAACAAAAGAAAAGCAAAAACACTTTTCTGCCACAGAGCTCTCCCTGAAGCCTGTGTTCAAAATTTAAAGCAAGAATTGCATTCTCCTCCAGGTAAAAGCTGAAGCATCTCCTTTTGAATCCACTCCCCAGCAAGAATACAGGCGTGCTGAACAGTATCCGACAGACCCAGCACACCATGCGCAGACAGACATGTCTGGAGCACAGTGACTCAATTCAGCATAACCCCACTGTTAGCAGGAGAAAGGTAGCTATTTACCTTCATCCTGTCCAAGGATAAGCTTGTGCGTTTTCAGTAGATTGGTTCTCATTCTAGTTAGCTGATCTAGAAGACTGCGACGAGGAATATCGTAAGCATTTCTAAATGCCTGTGGCTTCAAACCCTAGTTTTGAACAAAGCATATACATTTCAATTAAGCTACCCATTTTCATCTACAGAGATAACGTACAATGGAGGATTTTAACTATGTTTAAAAATTACTATGAAGCATGAGTTCTCCAAAGGTGGATAGAACGTCCTCTCATATGCTGTTCGCTTTAGTGATCTCTACAGGACACAATTCAGTACTAGTGCTCTCAGCTCCACTGAACTAACCACCATGCAAACTCTGGAACTACCATATGTATCTTTCTGCAAAGACTGTCACTTTAAAATGATTAGTCTTTGTTCATTTATACTTCCAAACAGATCCACAAAGCATCTGCAGAAAAACGTTATCGATTTTTCTATCCATATGTATGCCTAAACTGTGATATCAGTAACTTCTTAATTCCTTTTACTATACACAGAAGTTTTTAAGAACAATTATACGATGTGAGACACAAGCACAAGGAGACAATAGTCATCCACACCCACAGCATAATGTTTACCTTGTTTAAGAGTCCTATATGGAAGCCAGCAAATTCTTTAACATTCATTTCAGCCAGTCTCAATGGAGAGTCACCAGTGATCCCTTGCAGCAACTGCTTAAAATCCCTGCTATGAACCAGGGAGAGGCCACTGGAGTGGTTTTTCACTTTAATTCCAGTCTCTTGTGGAACTTTCTTACCCACTGAACCTATTATCCGCTCCGACTCCATTTTTGTCTAAAACGGAATTGCATGGTGTTAGAGAAACAATCAATAAGTAGAAGTATAAAACTCTCAATTACTTTAAGAGGTCAACAGAGCTATAGTTTGACTCCCAACTGCTCAAGGAATTGAGAATTACATGTCCAGGGAGGATCAGTTTCTAGGCAACCATGCCCCACTATGACAACACAGAAAATTTCTGCATTTAGCTAATGCTAGAGAATTAGAGGGGTTACTAACATTACAAGTTTTGCTGTAAGTCCAGCAGCAATAAAAAGGAAGGAAATCACTGAGGCATTTTTCTTTAAGGGAAAAATCTGAGTTAAAGTCAGAACACATTCTGACACTAGTACTTACGATGGCAGTTATCCTAGCACAAAAACTATACAGTTTCAGACTTTTGGGGTTGTTTGACAACTTATATTAAGTAAAGGTTACTATGTGGGGATAACAAGACTGGAATTAAAAAAAGTCAAAATTTGCATGCAACTTGCTTCCTTACTAAAAGCTAGTCAAAGAAAAAGCAAATTACTTCTGCTGTTTACACAAATTTACAATGTGATTTTATTGGATAATGGGTCATCTTACTTAGGTGTGTACATTGGATGCATTTGTGCTCTTGAAAAAAAGTAAAAAATGTTTACTTTCATATTTACAAGAAAACAACATGTTCCCCCAAAGAACCTTCCTTTCTTATGATAGGTTCTGTCATAATTCATTAAGAGTTCTTCCCTAACGTTGAAGGACAAAGCAAGTCATTAAGACATTAGCTGCCATTATTCCAGTGTCCATATAATGCATATATGTTTTTATCTGAGTAATATGTTGCAGATTTCTCTGAATATTACAATATAGTGTCTTCAACCCATTCTGATCCTATATACCAAGTACATAATAAGAATTTGTACTAACACTCAAAAAAAAAAATCCACCAGATGTATTTACAACTAGTGAATGTTCATGTCAGAACCTGCTTGAAACTGTTCATTTTTTGAGGCAGAGGTGGTTTTGTTATATTTAAAACTGCATTATTTCCAACACTGACCATAGGTTTTTAAATTACATATTTCTAAATAATCTGATACTATTAGAATAAAACTAAAAGATGATGAATAACAGCTCACTCTATTAAATACATGGGAAAATAAAGGGCCTCACAGAGAAGGGGACTGGGGAGCAAGACATCATAGGGAACGGGTTTTCTCCATGCTGAACTTTCAAGAAAGAACTGAAGATAAAGATTTTAATTTGCTTAGTGTTCTGTCGCACACACATGATGGAAAGATAAGGTGACTGAATGGAGGAAAGCCAGATAAACCTGCCTCATGTAAAACTTTTCTTAATATCAATTTTCAGACAAAAGCGTTATTCTGTATGGCCAAACTTTAAACATTTTAGTAATACACATCCAGAATAGACACTTATTGCCTCAGTCTCCAATGGAGGCATAGTTTGAAGCGGCTAAGAACAAGCAACTTAGTTGAGCCAGAGCGAATATTAGCAGTAGAAACACCAAGTCTAGTTGGCAACAGTCTGTAGAGTAGTAATCAAGCAGATGCTTTAAAATGTAGCTAGAAAAAACAACAAAAAAAACCTCTCCTTCCCATCCCACTCTACTACATAGAGAACCCAGAGTGACTGGCTCCAAAATGGTTCAGGGGTTCATCCATATAGCTACAGAGAAAGTATGATACAATGGAAAACCCCATAGAGATTAATTTCTTCATAATCTGAACACAAACTAAATAATAATCAACGCACTTCTAATTGCAAAGATTTTATCAATACTACCTGTTGGCTGAGTTTTTTAAGGTAACAGATAACACTGTAACTAAGTCCACAATCTAAATTATCTGATATCAGATTTGGAGCTCCCATCATCCTTAGGGCTTTCTTTAATGGCTATAAGGAAAACAAAATACACAACAGTAAGAGAATAAATCTTTAAAAAAAATAGTTTTAAAAAATAAATCAGAAAACTAGAGCACGTGGTTTAATGCTCTAGCTTTTTGCTTTTGGAAACTGGAGTTCAAGTCTATTCAGGTAACATGCGTGATGAGTTTGGTGGTCTAGGTAGCTCGCAGTGGGTTTTATACCACATTACCAGCACACCATGCAATATGGCACCACTGGCAATTTTCACTAGAAGCCTCAGTACTAGAATAGCCGGGATGATGCAAGTCCACTGAGGTGCATTGCCCAAGCTACATACAAAACTTATCTTGTGTCCACCCTCATCTATCTGGTTGGGACAGTTCTGTTAGTATCACTTTCCTGAGGACTAGGAATTCACACACATTAATAACTGTAAACAGTAATCTGCACACTCTTTAATTATAAAAGTAAAGTTTAAAATTCACTTTTGACAAAGCAATTCAATTTAAAGTACGTTTCCAAATTGGCACAATTTAGTATTAGAGATTTACCATTAATCTTAAAATGTTTACTGTTGCTAGTAGCACAGAACGAGTTTGGGAATTAAATAGGGTGACCAGATGCCCCAATTTGACTGGGACAGTCCCAGTATTTGGGGCTTTTTCTTATATAGGTGCCTATTATCCCCCACCCCCTGCCCTGATTTTTCACATTTGCAATCTGGTCATCCTAGAATTTAAAGAAGTACTCTCCTTGACACACACACAAATACAAAAGGTTTATTAACTAAAAGTTCATATTTAGCGTTCAAAAATTAAGAAAAATGGGACATAAGATTCTAGTTACCAGCCACCAATATTTCTACAAATAAAACATGAAAAATACATACCAATAAGTAGTAAGGAGGCATTGTTTTTAAGTAGCTGTCAAAAGCTTGTCGCCACTTCAGATTTGGCTTAAGTTTGTGAACCTTAAACAAGTCATCTGCAACAGAGAAAGCAAGACTTGATTACAGAGCCCCAACACTAACTTTTGAACAACAATCCAATAAGTCAATTTTCCTGGGGGGGGCTTCTCCAGGGGGCTTCCCCACAACAATTGCCCTTAATCTTAGATTCAAAGGGTTTGCATCCCCCATACTAGCTACAATTTTGATACCGGAAACCATGCTTGGTATTATTACAGCTGCCTTACAGTGGATGTTGCCTATATCATCTAAAAAGCAAACTAAATAGGACTGTTTAAATATTGCATACAACTGGAGGAAGGGAGAGAATATATGCATCACAGCAGCTTTATCTTCCTCAGGTCCTTTATTATAATTCCTCAGTATAAGTAAGGATTCGCCATAACAGATCAAACCAATTCACATTAACCTTAGCTGTTTCTCATATTTCAAGAAGCTTTCATGCATTTGATCTACACTAAAAGCTCAATCTTGACTTATAAGCTGAAAGATATGGAATCGTGGCTGCATATCAGAGCAGGAGCAAGGCCTACGACACATTTATTTGCTGTACTGCTGGACAGGGTATAATGTGTAATCTCCAAACACCCGCTATTGAAGGGTATGTAGAGTTCAGAATTCCATATGCTGCATCATCATTTCCTGCCCAATCACTTTATCAACTTGTGATTTCAAAACCTCTGCTCAGCAGGTCTGCAGAATGCTGGCAGAAAGGAGGCTAGAGAGTTTGGAGGACACGGGTAAGACATCCAGTAGGAGGTTGGGCAGGGCTATAGGGACACATACAGAAGGAGGTTGTAAGAAGAAAATACATGTCAGGAAAGTATTTTCTTCCTGCTGAACTTTCAGGAAGATCTATCTGGAGAAGCAGATTTTACTTGCTCAGTGCTCTGTATAAATGGAACAGATGTTTCACATATTTTCTATCTCAACTACAGGTATTTTCCAATCTAGATGAATTCTGTATCAAACAAAAAAATACCCCACTACAACTGCTTCAATTACTCTGTTTTCTAGCCTGAAGCAAACAGGAGTGAGTGCTTCCGAGGAGTTAAAGCTCCCTTCTATTCTGAACACATTTCATAATTAGCAATATTATCTAATTAGATCTGTGATAACTTCCTATGTATGGATATCTGGTTTACTGCAAATACAAAACAATCCTTTTTTGTTATATTGTAAAGAAGCCTTTTAATGTTTATATGTACTTAGTTATTTCATAGTGATACTCTGATTATTCAAATAAACTTAACCATATCATTCATTTATATGAACTCATGTCCTGGTGGTATGAAAACAAGAGATTCTTTCAGTAGCTGCTATCTGCACTACCGACGTCTATATATATTTTATTGCATATGCATATATACAGCTAAATCAAGGGAGACAAAAAACTGAAAAGCATTCAGTGTTGTGACATCAAAGTTGTAGTGTGAAACATCAGCCACAATAAGCCAATAATATATTTTATTACTGGTTTAGCTCCTTCCTATAAAGAAGGATATTTTAGAATATAAAGTACATGTAGCTAGATGGTGTAACCATTCATAAATAGCATGATTAATATTTACTATATGCATTGGCTCAACTAGTTAAGTGTATGCATGTTTGCAATCTTGAGAATTTAAATGTTTGGATACCAATGTTGCAAAATGCTGTTAACAAGACTGTGTGAAATGCAAACAGAACTTTGACACAGACATTTAAATGTCGCTGCAGAACCTTCATTCTGTTTACACTCAGGGCCTCGCACACAGGGTTGCCAACTGTGCAGTTGACAGCCACTGTAACAATTCCTAGCCTTCAAATGAGAAAGAAAATGGCTACAAGTTTCAGGCAGGGCATAAGAGTTGGTCTCTATCCTTCCCATCCCCTCGGATTTCAAGGATGGACAGGGCAGGGTAAGTCAGTTACAAGAGAATGTTCCATTTTCTGGGTTAAATTAAATTGTTTTGGCCTTTATCTTACCAATTTAAGGCAAGAAGAGTTCCAATATAATTAGTTTGCTCATTATTGTGATAAGGGGAGGAGTAAGCTTTGGGCTGCTAAAACTTCATGACAATTTTGCAACACTGGTGTGAAATTATCTGAATTTTTATATGCTCATATTTCAAGCCACTAGTTACAGCTTTTAAGCCTCTGAAATGTACTTTGCCATGGTGCTCAGTCAAGGTAAAGTATGCCAGTCTCTACATAAGAAACTTCACAGCAATTCAATTATACCATTCCTTTCATAAAAGGATACTGTCAAGCACTTAAGGGCCACAAGTTAAGATTTATTATCAATAAAAAGATTTTAAGCCAACCCTATTCGTCCTATTTCTTTTAAACATGTCAAATTTGGCTTCAGCTATACTCCTGCAGGCAGTGGGCCAGAATCTGCAGAGTGCTAAATACCCTATGTTTTCTGAAGTCCGTGAGAGCGGAGAGCACTGAATATTTTACAAGAGGGGCTTAGAACCTTAGGATGGGTTCACATGTTTGAAAGCTAATACTAGATAATTCAAAAAAGACCCAAGTGTGAGTAGGGACTGACTGAAAACATAGATGAAACTGACCAGTCGATTTTCTTTACTAGCTTTAGACAAGGTACAATACCCCAAACCAGCAAATGGTGAATGACAAATTAGAGAATTTTAAAATTCTGTGTTAGTAACAGATCAGGAAGCTGGTTTACTTTTAACTCAAGGTGGCAAAAAAGTCAACACAGTTTTAATTATACAGTAGGATTCCAATTATCTGGGCAGCCTGTGTGACAGCAAGTTTGTTCAGATAACAAGTTTGCATAATCTGAAGTCAATATAAAAATGTTTTAACAGATTAATTAAGGTAAAAGGGAAAAAACACTGCATCCATTATTACTGTGTTACTTTCTGTTCAATTACCTCTGTGAAAGTGTGACTTTGTTCCCCTCTAGTGACTAAACTATATATAGACATTTATGACCCTTCTACTGCCTTCGACCTAATGGACACGATCCTCTAGTTTATGCCGTAGACTGAGGCTCACAATTGTACATCCAAAGGTGATGGCATGCCCGTCCTCAGAGACGGTCCAGTCAAGGGCAGTGTTATGTAAGTATCAAATAATATATCACACAGGTACTCCCTATTCCCACTGATGTAAAAGCAGTATTTGACTCAGTGATACTATGCCAGAACAGTTCATTTAGCTCACCGGGGAAGAAAAGGGCAGCTTTTGGATTTTCAAATATAAAATCACCTCTTGCAATCTCTCAAGAAGTTGGTGGGAGCATCATCTGAGCTGGTCCAAGTCACAGGCTCTCCAAAGAAAACCTACACTTTCCAAACCACTCAGTTTCGAGTGTGTATAAGCCCCAGCAAGGGGGTTGAAGTGATTTCCTTCTGGCTTGTTTTTATCATCTATTTCTTCATCACCTCCAATGACTCTTCAGAAGAATATCCATGGCCCTGTTCTCTCATCAAAAGCTCGCCCTTCACATTAGTGCCTCAGTGACTAGGATCAGTAAGGAAAGAGTTGTGTAAATCGCTCAGCCAAGAGAACACTCTACATTTCATCAATATCCTTGATATTTGCTATTTTCCAATTTTAAATCCCTGGCTTCATTTATGCTTTATGGCTTTGGCTTTTCAGTTAGCCTGCTCACCTTCAGACATGGGATGAGATCTCTAAGTACAATGGCCTTGATTATTCCATTTCAGTGGTGTTGTTTCTTTGTTAGAAGACGACATTTGGAAATTGGTGTAAGAAATCATCAAGACAAACAGTTGCTAACCATACGTCAGTCATAGGATTAAAGTTCTGATGTATCAGAAAACATGACAATTCCATCCCTGGGCCCAATACGTGTAATATCACGGTACTCCAGAGACCCATCCAGAGCAGAAGTACCTTCAGAGGCAGGTTTTTGTATTTTACTGTCAGGCGAAACAACAGACAAGGATTTGCTTGCTATTCTGGTACTCTTCTGGTCTTCAGAATGGACAGGTTGCCACGTTAAAACATTAGGATTCTCTAGCACTCAGTATAAGCAAGAGGGAGTATGTGTGTGCAATGATAGACCAGAGTTTTGTCAGCCAGACACCAATACTATTATTAACTTGCTCAGATCAGACCATCACTCTGGACTGTTTGGCTCCACTCTCCCATGAATGCCACATCTAGCAATTGCATCCAGTGGTTCCCTGCAAAGCTTCAGATTCCTGAGTCCAAGTCTTAAAATTGAGACAAACATCCCTTGCCATAAATAAGCCCCTAGACTGCCTATTGTTGGGTGCAACTGAAGCATGCACACTCTTTAAGCAGGGGCCGGATATAGAATCCACATTTCTACTCCTCAGGAAGCAAAACAAGATAAGTTGTCAAGTCGCTAACTGTGGTACACTTTTACATCTTCTAGTCATTGGTCCCAGCAACTCACTTCACCAACTTGGCAAAATCTTCCTTTTTCTTCATCGTTTTTAACACTGGTATTCATGGGCTTCCTCTTGCCATACTTGCTCTGTTTCATTTTCAGGCCTGCCCGCTCTGTTCCAGGGCATCAAATTAAAGCCTTCCTTTACCCACCAATGGAACAGTGGGAATAAACGAATACAAGAAAGAACGGTTTTGTAAGAAACTAGCAACACTTCAAACATATGAGGTCTTGACAACGTCTTGACAGACAAGGGGGCCAATAAATTTGATAGGGTGGTTCAGATAAAGTTTGTCTTCTTGTACTGTACGTTTTTTCCTCCCAATCATGGAAAAAAGGGGAGGGGAAAAGTTTATCTGCATTCTACCCTGAGCATCAATGTCTGTCTCTCATTCCCCAGATGCAGAGCTTGCTGTTTTTTTAAATACATAAAACCCACATATCAAAGATGTCAAGTACCTTTACAAGTGTCTTTGGAAAGATTTAAGACTGTACTGTCAGTTGGTAAGTACTTGGCAATTTCTTCCATTGATCTGAGGATATCAATTCAGCAAAAAAGCCTTTGTTTTAGGTTCATGCAGAACGGTCACTGAACCTAAATTCGCCCAAGCCACGGAAGGAAGCTCAAAACAGTGATAAGAAGCAGCTCAAGATACATGAACTGGATGTGTCATCACTGTACCTCCATGGTAAACATCCTCTTTACGACTCATGCATTTGAAAAGCCCCACCCTGTCATTTAAACAGCACCATGCAGTTTAATTTTACAGACAAGGTACCCCATGTGCTTGAGGTAGTGAGCAGCAGAATAGCACTGCATGTTGCAGAGGAGCCTCTCTCACTTTCCTGTTTTCCACATATAATGGGAAGACTTTTCACCTCTCAAAATAGGGTGGGGGAAGAAGAGGCAGATCAAAATGACTACACCCAATTTATTTGTATTCACTGATGGCCTCTGCTGGACTAGCAGATCTGCAATAAAGTAGCAGTTCATCTGATTTGGTAGCAACCAGCTCTCAGAAAGCAGGCGCTTTTAGACTGAATTCCAAGTCCTGGGTGTTGAAATTATTATCAGGCTGATCTACAAGCCATGAGCTAATTTTTTCAACTAAGAGAAGTGCTGATTTGCTGATGGATTATGATGAGGTGATAAAGTGTATTAGGAATATAAACAAATATTCTTGCATCTTTTTCTTGCCAGAATAATATATGTGACTGTTCCACATAATATGAGAAATAATGTTTTAAAGTTCAGGGTTATTTCCTTATCCTACATCTTCACTGTTATTTTGTATAATTTTTAAAAGACGCTGACTCTATAAATAAAAGAAACAATAGCACCTGGGAAGCAATTCCCTCTGCCATTAGCATTTTGCCATGGGAACCAAAGTCTTTACACTATAGCTATTACAGGACATATTCATGCACCACTTCTCTCATATCATCTCGCTTGTGGAATGCAAGCTCCTCATGAAAATAAAACATCTGGTCCTCGAGGGGAAATGCTGGCTGCTTCGTTGCTCTAGACCTGCTTGCTGGTTGCTACTCTAAATTGTGGAGGTGAGTTCTCTCTCCCCAACACCCCTGAAAAGTCCTGCACCTGACCTTCCAGCCAAAAGTAGGATGCCACAAGAGCAACTGCAAAAAAATGGAGATACCACATCCTACATGAGGGAAAAGAATGGAGGTTGAAGCTTACTCCAGGTTAAGGAAGAGGCTACGTGTCTAGGAGGTGAACAGCATCAAACATGCACTGGAAGCAGGTAGCTCTCCTCCTCTGCTGGAGAGAAAAAAAAAGGGAGAGGGGGTATGAAAATCCTCTCCTCCCAAATTATATTTAAGAGTTTGCAACATTCTATACTCTCTGTCTCCATTATTTTAACCGATCAATTTTAGGCAGCACATTAGCCATCCTTATTTTTATGCTGTTAAGCTGTACGATGTACTGTATTACCTACCTAGCAGAGGAAGTAAAGCAGGATAGTTGTAAGGCATCACAAAGAGGTTTACACAGGTTAAAGTAGTGCTTGCTTTTAAATACCCAAATGGATGTCCAAGTTCACTGTATTTTCCACTGTTGCTCACAAATACCTGATAAAGAACGTAAGAGACACTGTTATATTTAAAACAAAATATTCTACAAGGTTGCACATTTATCAGAATAAGTGTAATCTGATTTTTGACTCTTTTTAAAGGGGAAAATTACAGACCCTAGCCGAGTTACACAAGCGCTCCGTTTCGGAACGCCTTGCGAAACTTGGATTTTGCGCAAGTCAGAGACACATCTCCAACCATTACGGAAAAAAAACCCACACCTGCTATATCTAGCTTACAGAGCTTTTTCCGTAAGCTCGAAATTGCGTAACTTGGGGAGAGTCTATACAGAAAATTGCTGAGTTTGATTTTATCTGTGTATATACACAACTGGACATGCACTTAGACTTGTAAATTACATACATCAGAGATGCAAAGATACTTAGTTATTTAGTCCATCCTGTCAGGGCGGGATTGCTCTCCAGAGCATATTTTCTAGAGATTTGTCGACACTATATTTAATGGCTCTCAAGGGAAGCGATGGACTGCTTGACACTGTTTAACAAGCTATACCTGATCTCTGTTGCAGGTAGATTTTTCTAACAATTTGATTTATAAAGTTATCTCTGTAAAACATATGCACAATTGATAACAAGCCTGATTTTTCATTCTTGAATACATTGACATAAACTCTCAAACTAAGAAGATATTGCCAATTTGTAAATATGCAAGTTAAACACAGCATTAATCCTCTGAAGACTGATTATTAAAAGATACACTTTTCTTAAATTTGGAGGATGCCAATATTCTAGAGGTTAAACTTGTAACGATGGAGTGGAGTACTAAGTTTGAGAAATACACACAATTTGGCAGCTAAGAAATTAGTGGCAATATATGGAAGTCCAAGGAAGTCCAATTTAGAATGTACTATTTACACTTACAGGAACATAGTCAATAAAAATAACTTTTTTTCCTGCAGATTATTTGTCTATTAATGTTACAAGAAACACCTAGGATTGTTGTAAAAGAAAAAAATATTCCACTATTTTTCTAGGATTTTTATATTTTGTGCATTTGGCAGCACTTGATTTGTTAAATAGTTTCCACTGTAATTAGTTCATTTCCCTGGTCTGAGTGGGTTTTCATGCAACTGTGACAAGAGAAGCCATTTATTTAAACTAGAGAGATTCATTCACAACATTTGTCAGGGGGACTGAACTGCAGATGAGATATCCAAGCGTGCTTTAAAGCCATTATCTGGAATTCACTGGATTGTAAATTGACTGTGTTCCCTCAGTCTTTTTCTAGGCAACAGTGTGATTTGTTTTACTGTTGGTTACACTTCCAAATTACTTTTACCATTTATTTGTAAGTTACAGAGATTTTAACATCTTTCTGCACTTCCATGTGGTTTGTGGATTCTTTCTAGGTAATGAAATGGTCCCAAATTACCATAGTACCTCACTTATATTAAATGACTTCATAACATATCCCTGTGAGGGAGAAGAACCCCATTTACAGAGGGGGAACTAAGGCTCAGAGAAATTATGGGCTTGTCTACAGTACAGGGGCTATAGTGGCATAGCTACAGCACAACAATGCCAGAATAATCCTGTAGTATAGATGCAGCCTACGCTGACACACAGGTTTTCCCTGCGCAACAGTAGCTAGGCATTCATCCATGGATTAAGCTGCATCAACACTGAAAGTGAGGTCAGCATAGCTACAACACAACACTCAAGGTGTGGATTTTCCACAACCCTGAGCACCATGGCTATATCATCCTAAATTCTAAGGCACGGTGTACATCAGTGTTAACTTTTTTGATACCAGGGGCCGGCTTGCTGCCTGCCTGAACTGTGTCAGGGATTGCATGGACCAGCGCCGGTCCACCAAACTGGACGTTGACAAACACTGGTCTGCACTAGGAGCTTATGTTGGCATAACTCTGTTGCTCAGGGGCATGGAAAATCCAACTGCGTTTTGGGGAGACAGAGCCCCATGCTGATGGGAACGGCACTCCTGTTGGCGTAGGTAGCCTCTTCACCAAGTGGCATAGCTGCACCCAGGCACTTGCGTCACTGCAGCACTGCAGGTGTAGACATGCCCTAAATGTAGGCCAGGCCTAAGTGACTTGACCCACGCCACATAGAAGAAGCCTGTGGCAAAGCCAGGAATAGCACCAACGCTTCCACAAGACCAATCCAGTGCATTAAGCATGAGGTATGAATGGCATGGGAGAAATTAAAACCACTACTTACCACACAGTGCATTAGAACTGATGTCACTTAAATAACATCTCAGAGTTCTAACAGAAATCAACCTTTCTCTCTTCCAACACACAAATGGCAAGTTGCTGAGTGTGGAACCTGGGGGACACATTTGCCACTGAAATGCTAGGACTTTGAAACAGAACTAAATACATTGATAAAGCCTGTAGTCGCATCACCTCTTCAAAGGCTTGAAAAATCTAGTCAGAATTGAGCCTATTGGCATCTTTATGTATTTCCTCAACTCAGCAGAACAGTGTAACATCAGACATACCTCTTGCCTTCTTGCAGGTTTACCCAGATTAACATAGCACTGCCTGGGGATTCCTATTAACTTTATAATAATCAAATAAAGGGAAATACCTGCCAGCAGGCATGGGGAGACTTTCGTTCCAAGATGTACTGTGTTAAGGGCGAAGGTTCAAGTTCATATTTGTCAAAAGGAAGCTTGTCTATTACCATTGGCTCACAATCTACACAGGAGAACCTCACAACAGGATGAGCTGTGCGTGGCGGCTAAGAGGAAGAAGAAAAGATTCATGACTTAGAGTCCACCAACTGCCTGATGTTAAAGATAATCAGGTTTATTTTTTAATGCTAGTAGCAGCCACCCAGAATTTTGCTTATTTTGCTTTTTATTTAATACAGCTCCAATCTAAGGCAATATTTTAAGCGTGCTCTACTTTTGATACGTTCTTTTAAATAAAGCAAATCAAGCCGTATTACTAAACACAGATGAATAAAATCATTTAGTAAACAAGTTGACATGCAGTAATGCAACTCTTCCCATACACACCCTTTATTCCTCACTAGCCTTCAACACTTGAAAAAAACAAACAAGTTAATCATCAAGTTTTGACAACAGCAGAAGGTTAAGCTCATACCATGTGATCCAGCTGACTCAAGATAATGGACTACTGACTAAATCATTCATAAGCTATTGAACAACATTGGCACACAATTCCCTCCTAACCCACAAGGGGGGGGGGGGGGGAATGTAGTTAATATTAAAAAAAAATTAAATATTTCAAGTCCTAAATCCCAATCAGTCCACAATGCACACAAATACATGATTTAAAGAAAACGAACATTTTCTCTCAGCCTGCTCTTCACAGAAATCTGTGTTTGAGAACTATCCACTTGGCCAAAATGATTGCTCAAAATGTTCCCTATTGAGTGATTTCTCCCCCTCCTCCTCCGAAAAACTAGCACCTTGAGCAAATAGCACAAGCGCAGAAACACAACATGCCCACTTAGAAGTCGTGTATCTATGAAAAAAAGGCTGCTAGGTCAAGCCAACAACCAACAAAATGAATGTTTCAGAAAAGAGCAAGCACATGGTGCATGTTTCCATGATTATCTAGAGGATGCAATTATTTGCTTCCTTTCCAGCCCAACATTCCCTGCTAGGAAAAGAAGAGTCATATACATGGAGTGTTGCTTCATACCAGGAAGGGCAACTCCACAAAAAGGATCATCAAAAGTGCACTACATCTTCCAACCTCCCTTGCTGAGATAGTTTAAGACTCCATGGCTCTATTTTCTAGCCCCATTTATTTTAATGCTTTAAATAATTTAGTTCAAAGTATAATTTTGACTCAATATTTTGAGAACTTCATTTTCACTGTCGCAAAATGTAAAGATATTGAATTGAAACCTGATTGATGCAATATTTAAAAATGATTAAAATAACTAGTTCACTGAACAAAACGTTTATGGTTATAAACTTTCCAGATCCAGAAGTGATTTGGGATGCAATTTCTAGACTTGTCTTCACCAATCAGTGTCATGGATAGTCAATTCATTTTGTAGTGAAAGCCAGACCATAAGCAAGCCTGGGATAAGGGACTAATTTACTGTTCATTTAAGAGCTCTCTATCAGATCAGGAGATGTGGAATCCTTTTCTTCAGTTCATTTTACTTACCAGAGTTGGTGAATTCTGATCAGGCCAAAATGACTCTGGAATTGGCCAATGCCCAACAGGAACACCAGTTTTAGGGTTAGGTCGTACATAAATGAGTTTATGACAACTATGCCACGGTTGAGAAGCAAATGAATTGATGGGCCTGGATGAATCAACAAGTCCATCTAAAATTTAAACAAAGCAAAAAAAAATAAAATGAAAAATAAAAAGCTACATGGCACGTATTTGTTTCCCAGGAAGTTCTTTTATTAACAACCAATGCCCCATTTCATTTGTGTCAAAGACACCAATGTGTGCCTTAACATTAAGGCTCAACACCTACACCAGCGTGTAAAATGGCATAATTTAAAGTCACTTTAAGAACATGTTTTCCCGCATTCTACAGTCCTGCTCCAGCTACATGGCAATTCAAGTAAGTGCAGCCCTGCTTGCTCAGCGTGCTACACAAAATGAAGTTGGTTTAGACTCAGTATTAAGTACTGGCTTTAAAAAATGCTATAGTATACAAATCTAGAATCTCTAGCACTGCCCTGGCAACAAAAATAGATTACTGAAACTGACACAGTGTACAGAAAACAGTGTTAGTATAAGTTGAAATTAAATGGGAAAACTTCTCCAGGGAAAGATGAAATTTTTAGAGGTGTAAAATGTACCCCATGGCAATAGATTCGGTCTTAATTTTCAGCAGTCTGTTAAGTTCCTAATGCCTTATTAGTAAGTCATTTCACTCCTCTCCTCCTCCACAGAAATGCAAGTTTAAGGGTTTTGCAACAGTTAGCGCATTACGTACATTCCCCCATCTTTTATTAAAATGGAAACCGTTCAAATAAGCTCAAATTATTTCACAAAACCTAGATGTGATTTTGGAACATGGCTTGACAAGGTACAGGTGAATAGCTAAGCTTGCCAGTCTAATTTCCAGCATTTGTTACAGGTAACGCTTTTGATTTGATTTGCTTCAGAAATGGTTAACTGATATTACGGAACATGGCCTTCGGTTACAGATTAATTCATTTCTTCATTTTTTGTAGCGTGCAGTATAACAATTTGAAGAGCACTAACGCTGCTACATTCCCCCACACCAGAAACTTCTGCTGCTCTTGGTTTAGACTGAATTAATTTGCTTCCTTGACGCATGCCAAGTCTGAGCTCCCTCGACACTTTTGTGCTATGTTGATACATACACTCTACTATTCTATAGCTTAGGTTTTTGGTTTTTTTATACAAAATCAAGTTCATCCAGCTGCTTTCTCCTACAAGAGCAACCTTGCAACTCCAGTGTCCAGACCAGCAGATGTCAGGGACTTTGCTTAGTGTCAACTTGAACTGCACAGGATGCCAAGGTCAAGTCTAAAACATTCTCCCAAGTAGATCAAAAGGTGTTATGAGGAAAACAGACAGGCAGGCAAACAGGAGAGAAAGGCAGGAGGGAAGAAAAGGTGGCTCAGAATGAAAGTATGGGTGATAGATGATCATGGTAGAATACCTAAAGAAGCCTCCAAAAGCAATACACACACTTGATTTTTTTGTTCTACTTGCATACTCTTCAAGTTTGCTTTTAAGTGTATGATTTTCTGTGCATTAAAGTTGTAGGGAAACATGCCAAAGGATCAGTTTTCTCTCCTTAATTTTAGGTGTCATGTTCTGCAAGTCTGAACAAACTACCCTATGATCAACAAACATTTTTTCCCACACTCTATCTCCTGTCCTGTCATATAATTTTTCACTGACAGCTAGGAAAGAAAAGTTTTGTCTGATCCCAGGGTGATCAGTTTCAAACAGAACAATGCCAAAAACATTAAAAGACAGACACCTTTACAGTGTATTAATTTAAAACCATGTCTGAAGTTTTTGGGTTTTTTTTTTTTTTAAGAAGTCCACTATAGCACCTAAAAATCTATAGAATTACATTTTCTTTTTCCCTGTTTATTCTGTGCATTTGACAACACATATATTAGTCAGTTTTACTGTTTCCCCATATATATATTAGTGTCAGTTTCCTCTGTTTCTGAGGTCCACCCTATCAAACATGGGGAGAGAGAAGCAATTAAGAGGGGAAAAAATGTGAAGGGTAGGTGTGGCAGCAGGAGTTACCTGAAAGTGAGTTAACTCTGGTAAACCTCTAGTGAAGTCAAACCCAAATAAAATTCACACACAGCTCAAATTTATTTTAAAAAGAAGTTCTTATGATAAATTTTGAGGTATTTAAAAACAACAGCTTTATATATTGTCAGCACTATACTGCTTTGAAAATACGCATAGCATTCACAAGACTGAAGTGTATAATGAATCCAGGATGCTTTCTAATTATTCCAACACAGTACAGTTATTAATGCCTCTACTACTTACTTCTGTTGATGAGACACAAAAGCTTTCAAGCTTGTTGTATATGGTATCAAGCTCTTATTCAGCTCTGGGTAGGGCTCAAAAGCTTGTCTCTCTCATCAACAGATGTTGGTCAAGTAAAAGACATTACCTCACCAACCTTGTCTCTCTAGTATCTTGGGACTGACAGTTACAACTACACTGCATCCACTACTTACAACAGGAAAAAGTAGCAATGTTGGACATTTTCTGTCTTTTGAGCTGTGGTTCTTTAATCAACAAAATAGCAAGCAATAAAGGCATTTCATTTCTAAGACAAGATAGCTTAAGGAAAAAAATCTCAGCTACCATACATATTAAGGATCTAAACTGAGCTTAAAATACAACAAAACAAAACACTCATACATAGATTACAGCTACAGAGATGAAAGTGAATAATTACTGTACCTTCTCCAGTCGGAGCTGGGTCTGGTCCTGATTTTTCAAAGTTAATAACAACACCACTCTGAACTTTTTGAACTAGAGATTCTAAACACTGGTTCAACATTCTTTGTGTCCGCACACAATAGGAGCGACCTATAAGAAGAACAATGCAGTGAAAGTCTGAAAATAAGTCTCAGCAAACCGTAATTGTGTAAGAAAGGGAGGATACTTTTTGTTATAACAAAAATAATAGTTATATTATATGTCCAGGCTCTTTCAACTTTATGTGGAATCACCACGGCAGAGTTGCTGCTTTAGTGACAAACTCAGATCATCAGACATGGCACAATACTTCCACAGTGCAAACAATAGAGACTGTGAAAGCCAAACTGGTCTTTTCCATCCTGTGCATTATCACCAACAACAGGCTTTGCAGGCCAAAAAAGCCTTTAGTGACAATGGTGCAGATCCACTGGAGACAGTGGGTTTGCCCAGCTCAGTGCTGTTGATGACGCTTCTGTTCATTCTTGTGTAATTCACTCCTTTTAGCTGTGTTACCACCAGAGGGTTAATGAAGCAAACATTAGTTATTAAAGGAAGCAGATTTTACTGAATATATAAGGAATAGAACTGATGAGTAAGATAGTTTTAAATTTTAGTCACTTTTAGTCACGACCAGCTTTTTATAAAGAAAAGGGAAAGGATTACAAAGCTGAATATGAAAAAAGTGAAAAGTTGTCAGATTTTAAAATGCCAGTATTTTTTAATTTTAAAATACTCTTGCAAGGTAGAAACCAAGACATAGCAGTGCTATACTAACATGTTGAACTGGTCAGTGTCCAAGGTGAGAAAAATTAAATGTAAAATAACTTCTCTCCCTCAATCCCCCAAGAGCATCCCATTAAGACAGTTTAGAGAGTAAGACAAATTCCACACTGAAAGCAAAGCAAAACAACATCCAACTACCTCCTGTCACTTCACACATCTGTGTGATTGCAGATTCATCAGTGGGTACGCTCCCTAGTTGCTCTGGTTCAACTGAAGAAGCTCCTGGCAAACGCAGCACTAGGGCAAACAGCCTTTGATCCCAACGAAATGGTTCTTTGGTTAGTTCACTTCCAGGTAGAGGAGAATTCAAAGGAAGATGAAGCTAATAAAGAAAGATTTGAAGAAAGCTTTAAAGGGATCAGATGATCATTTGAAGACATGAACCCAAACTAATCATCGAAATAATGGATAAAGTGAAGGACCAGTTTCCTCTCTATTAATCAGTGCTCTCAAACTGTAGTCTGCGAACTTCCAGTGTCTATGGAACTAAGCAGTGGGGCATTGGGAGAGAAGCTGGTCCACCTCTCTTAAAAAGTAGTCTGCAGAATGAAACTGAATTACCACCAATATAAATCTAATTCATCATTCTTTTAGCACACTGCCAAGACGCAAGGTCACAGATTTTAAAACTGAAATACTTTTAACTGTTAACAAGACTCCCAAAATAAAGTAAGTTAGCGTTCCCCTGTAGCCACAGTCAACCTGTGCAACTCCTTGCCTAAAGAGGTTGTGAAGGCTAGGACTATAACAGGGTTTAAAAGAGAACTGGGTAAATTCATGGAGGTAAGTCCATTAATGGCTATTAGCCAGGCTGGGTAAGGAATGGTGTCCCTAGCCTCTGTTTGTTAGAGGGTGATGATGGATGGCAAGAGAGAGATCATTTGATCATTACCTCTTAGGTTCACTAACTCCAGGGCATCTGGCATTGGCCACTGCCAATAGACAGGATATTGGGCTGGATGGACCTTTGGTCTGACCCAGTATGACCATTCTTATGTTCATTTTAAAAAGCAAAACAAAGTACAAAAGTCTTACCTCCTCTTGAACACCAGCAGTATGTGTCAATTTGTTTCCATCCGTGATGGTAATTAAAATAGATGGCTCTAAAAAGAAGGGGTTCCTCCCCTGGAGAAAGAACAAAAAATATTTAATTTCATACTTCAGTTAAACTTGTGTTGGTCTGTAAATGTACTCATTAATTTA
This sequence comes from Dermatemys mawii, assembly GCA_007922305.1. Lineage (NCBI taxonomy): Eukaryota > Metazoa > Chordata > Testudines > Dermatemydidae > Dermatemys > Dermatemys mawii. Next base: position 33,350,158 of record ML677377.1, read on the forward strand.
CAGCACATAAAACACAGTATCTGCCTTTAAGAACTTAAAATGCCACACAATCCTTATAAAAGCTTGAGATGGTGTTAAATCTGTGGGGGTGTTGAACTTCACAACTGACACAATACTGCACATCAAAGCCACCCAAAACTTCAGACTGACCAGAAGTATAGAACTCAGACCCCTCCCCCGCAATAAAGTCACAGGTTCCTATCACTTGAGCAAAAGGTGAGTGTTAGAAGTAGATCCTCTATTACACTACATAGCAGCAGTATATCTATTCTAGCTAGTTCTCCATACAGGAGAAAACAGAAAGATCAGTATACTGTAAAATACGCGTAGGAGACTTAACAGTGGGAAAATAATTTTTCAAACTGGGCTTAAAAAAAAAAAAAAAGAACATAGTTCATGAAAATACCATACTGAGAAGGCAAACCTAAGACATAGCAGAGTTTGAAATAGTTATTTGATGAATGCCTACAATTTTAAGATTCCAGGTGTATGTGCATGCACATACAGTATGCACTAAACACAAATATATGAACAATATGTTTCCACATGACTTAGTGTGTGACATGTAAACTAGAGCTTTAAAAATTGAATCTACATTGACATAGTCTATTTGTACTTTATGAAGATTGATAGTACATAACACAAAAATTAGGGGTCACCCTATGAAATGAATAGGCAACAGGTTTAAAACAAACGAAATGAAGTACTTCTTCACACAGTGCAGAGTCAACCTGTGGAATTCGTTGACAATAACTGTTGTGAAGGCCACAACTATAACAGAGTTCAAAAAAATAACTACATTAGTTCATGGAGGATAGGTGCACCAATGGCTACGAGCCAGGATGGTCTAAGATGCAATCTCATGCTCTGAGTGGCCCTAGCTACTGTTTGCCAGAAACTGGGAGTGGGCGACAGGGGATAGATCACTCAATGACTGCCTGTTCTGTTCATTCCCTCTGAAGCACCTGGCATGGACTACTGTTAGATGACAGGATACTGGGCTAGATGGACCATTGTTCTGACCCAGTATGATCATTCTTATGTTCTTATTAAAAAGTAAAATGGTCAGGTTCTATAACCTGTTCAAAGCAGCTCCCTCATTTTACTCATACTCCATCAAACCCCCTGCTCCAGATATTTAACAATACCCACAAAGCAGCAATGGTTACAAAGAGTGTTTGACACAATGTGAAGAAAGAACAAACATTTGTTACCTGTCCATAATTGTCGATTCCAGATACTAATCTATTGAGATTTAACAAGTCAAATGAGGATCTGAGAGCCTGCCCGAGGGTAGTCAATCCTGAAGCTTGCAGGTTTTTCAGTTCATTCATGAATGTTGCATGATTTTCCTTCCATCCAGCCTGTTATGTAGTAATATAGAGACACACACAAGACAGTTTATTGGTCATTTTAGTCATGATCCGGCAAACATCGATTGCAGGATCTGATTATCACCTTTCCTCTCAGAGGCAGATTACATATCTCATTACCAGGTAGATGCTGTTGTGCCTACATGATGCATACATTTAAAAAAAAAATAATAATAATAATAATAATAATAATAATAATAATCAGGAGCCACACAAGTATCTTCCCACATAACTGCAAGGTGTACAGAACACAAAGTACATAGAAGACTGACAAGCTACACACAGTATTAAAGTTTTGAAACAATGAACCTGTCTGTTTAGCTCTTTTTATGAAAGATGCAGCAAAGCAGAAGTGACTAATGGAACTATTTGGGTACTTCCATGAGAATGAGAACATTTGATTTAAAAAGCACCTCATATAAATGGCATTTAGAAATCAAACATAAATACCTAAGGCCTGGTGGTAAATGAAGGAGCTGCTCTTGTGGTGCTCTGCAACTCCTCCTCCAGCCAGCTTTACCCAGGGCTAGAAAAACTAGGCTCAAGGACTAAGCCTCATAGCCAGTGAAAGATACCACAGCTGCCACATTCTTGCTCCCTGCTCAGTGCCCACCCCCACCCCAGAACTAGAAAGATGTTAGCTGTGTCCCATTAATTGGGGACCTTTAAAAACTGCATCAGCAGCAAAAGTTTCACAAATGCAACTCACTCTATTTCGCACTTTTCTTGTGCTTCCTTTCCCTCCTGGCTTCACTCCATTTATGTTCATGTACAGATCATGACTCTGTTATGCCTTCTTCTCTGCTCTTCCTCCACACCCATATTATATATGGTAAAAAACACACTTCTCTCCTACCCCGGTTTCTCTACATCCCACCTTATAATTCTAACTCTACTTTCTTCTTCCACTTCTTCCTTGCTCCTGGAAACTGGCTCAGATTCCTACCAGGTTTTTGCCCGGAACCCTTCTGTCTCTCTAGCAGACAGACACTGCCTAGCTGAGGACTGATAGCTGCAAGGTCCCAATCCCTCCTGCACTGCTGGAGGGAGAAAGGACATTCTGTCTTGTCCTCTGCATTCCAAAGACTCCTGAATTCTGCAATGGGGAGTACAGAGCATCTCTCCAATATTTATAGCTCGCTCCCTGAGCTATCCAGCTGCTGCAAGCAGGAAAGTGTGTGCAAGTGTTATTCCACCCCTTACCCCAAGCCTCATTTCTGAGTCTTCTACACTGAATAGTGCCAATCCCTGCCTTGGGGCAGCTCAGAACTTACTTGAGCAGCAGCAGAGTAAAACTAATTCAATTCTTGTTAGTGTCACTAATGTCCACCTAACAGAGCACTGGGCCTTGGAAGCCATGCTTGTGCCCCATACCTATTACTAACCTTTGAAACGCCAAGCTGTGGTTTTAGGCCATATGCCTGCTCCTAGTCATGTGTTCTACAGGAATTTGCATAGAAGGCTTCCTATCTCTTTAGGCAAGGGAGGACCTGAAAGAGGGGGAAAATATCTCTGCAGCTATCAGTTAGAAGGCCAGAGTAGGAGACAGCGGCAAGTGCACAAGTGCTGATTGTGGCAGGAAGACTCAGCTGAAGAGGACTGTAAAGCTCTGAGAGAAGAGCTGTAAGAACTGGGAAGTCTTGGTGATAAGGACTAAGGCAAGATATACTTAAAAATTTTAAATGAAACTTAACACTGAAGTCCTGGCCAACTGTCCTCTTTCAGCAAAGTAGGTGCCAAACTCCAAAAAGGGCATTTACACATTGTTCTAAGTCCTTACTGCAGGTTCAATGAAATATTCTTCACTTCCTGCTGCTTTCAATGAAGTGATATCTAGTTTGGGTATCTGTTTGTAAAGCACTTTGGAAAAAAAAGCAAGTATTTTTATAAGCAGTAACCATGTTCTCAGATCCTTATCTGCTCTATCTCCAGCCACAACAGGAAGAGTAAAGAATTAAGTTGCTTCCTTAACTTTAAATGCAAAATCTATTTAGATGAAAGGTGCAATATGTAAATTTAAAAAGTCACTGATTTCTTTAGAGCAGTGGTTCTGAACCAGGAGTATGCGTATGAGTTGGGGAGAGAGATCTTCCAGGGGTGCATTAACTCCTCTAGATATTAGCCTACTTTTACATCAGGTAACATGAAAAGCACTAGCAAAATCAGTACAAACACATTTCATACAATGACTTGTTTCTATTTCTCTATATACTATTAGTGTTTCTCAACCCGCGGGGGCACGATTTATTTTATAATTATTGAGAAAGTAAGCAATTTTTCAGGAATATTGTGCATAACACCTATGTATTTTTTTTTTTGTTTGATTTTGTAAGCAAGTTTGTAAGTGAAGTGAAACTTATGGTATGCAAGACAAAGCAGCCTCCTGAAAGGGTACAGTAGTGTGAAAAGTTTGAAAACTACTGGTTTAGAGTAATTCTATGCTGCATTGGAGTGAATTATATTACATAACATGCAGGACATAATTTTAAGAAGTTATTTTTAAAGAGGTGACAGCATATATGGCCCTAAATGAATGTTATGTTAGTTCTCCTTGCCCTGAATATCTTAAAATCCAAATAAAAATATTATTGAAGACCCTTATTGGGAAAAATGGGATGAAGCAAATGGAAGGAATTAGATTAGTCAGGAGATTATATTGAGAGCAATTGTTTATTTCTATTTAGTCAGCAATTTGAATCCAGGTCAGCTTGGTAGTATATCCAAGAATAAATATCATAAAATGGCTATTTGGTTGGCCTACATGAAATCAGTTAGACTTACATCCAGTTGTCCAGACTTGCATACAGTTGTCCATACCATGGCTAAAGCCCCAAGTCTCAAAAGCGATTAAAACTGAACATAGAAAGCGCCTTAGCTACTGTGACATGGTTAGTTCTCCAGAACAGGAACTGCGGCACATTAACAGGCCAACAGAGGTAAGTTATCAGCCTGTGATGTACCCGTTCTGCAGAGAAAAGTTATCCACAGGAGCCAGTCTCACAAGAGTCAGTCAGTCTCACACAGTACACAAGTGCCAGCTTTCATTTTAAAGCCCACATGCAGTGAAAGGTGTTTGGTCTTGCATTCATATGGCTTCTTTTCCAAAAAAACAAAAACAAAAAAACCCCACAAGCCATGCGAGAGTGGAACATACAAAAGTCGGATTATTTTGGGTTGGTTTTTGTTTCTTTTTAAAAAGAGAGAGAAGCCTAAAAAACTCACTTGTTTTACCCCTTAAATATATTTTTAAAATGTTTAAAAAAAAATGACGTTTGGGACTTCCCACCCTTCCCCAAAAACAAGCTGCTGTAATGAAACAGATTTTCTCCCCCACCCCAAGAATATGCCAGGCACCACAGCCTGGGGAAAGTCTTTGAAACTTGCATCAATGATTTTGGTAACAAACTTCCCCGCCCCTCAACTTTAGCTAGCCACCATCCAAATTACATCTTCAGTGGTCTATTATTAGACAGATGCATTGACAAACTTGTAGATTGTGGGGGGTCTTAAAAAAGCAGCCAAAGCTAGGTACCAGAGCTTTTGAAAGCAGCAGTTTTTGATACAGAGCTGACTGCAACTGAAGATTTAATCCTTCAGGCTGAAGATAGACTCATTTCCAGACTTCAGGGCCTCCCAAAGGTGTTTATGTTTGGAGGCAAGATCAGTGTTGCAAATGATCTTAAAATGTCAGGCAACTCCCCAACCGATGCTATTATCCCACCTGCTGTTCTTTGAAGCAGAAATCTCCAAGGGCAGGACACCTGATTGTGTGCTTTAAAACACTAGATTAGAAGCCCTATGAGTAGGGGCAGGGTCTATGCATCTTCTTTAATCTTGTCAAACTAAGTTTTTTGAGTGGTTGGACAGCATAAAGCTCAGAGCAAGACCAAGGATAAGATTTTTCAAACCTATTCTGACTCCTTGGTATTTTTAGAGCCATCATTCAGTGTCCCAGAAGTGGAGGGAGAGTACGGACTAGGTACAAGTTCCCAATCTCAGCACTGCAGACAGCCCTTCTGCATTCAAGATCTGCCCCACAGATATTTCAAGACAGTCTAATAACCAGCTAGAAGAATCCCCATCTTTCATATTCCCTCATTTTGTTGCTTCTAAACAATTTTTTTCACCATGAATCTTGGCAGTGGGGTTTTTTGGGCCTACTCCAGTTCTTTTGACTTAACTGAGCAATTACAAAGGACCTCTGAATCCTCCTAACTCTTCAGCACAACTGCTAAACGTCATTTGGTAGGAACACCTGCCAAATGAGCTAAATTACTTGGTAGTAAACCAGGTCCCAGCTCAAGATGTATTTTCCAAAGAATGGTGTTATACATGGAAGGGGTTCTTGATCTCCTTTAACATATAGATTCAGAAAGTGACAGGACACACACTTATGGAAGCACAATTCTTTCATGTCATAACTTTCAAATGAACTTGAGAGCATACCTGGATTTCCTCCAGTATATGAACTGGATGTCTTGTATATTTCTTTTTTGTAATGAGCCATTCTACAGGGCTATTCCATGTGAGTGCAGTGAATACAGGATTTCCCTAACTCCACCACTTGTTTAAATAAATACCTGTGGAAGCGAAAGTAGCCTTTTCTGTCAATTAGTGCAAAGCTTGCTTGGAGGACATTAAAAAAAAATATATCAAAGTAAACAGTACAAAAAATCACTTCTCTAATATGGTTCTCTTGGTGACTTTGACCTAAGAATGCAACACTGAAAAACGACAGTGGTATTCAGAGTACTCCCGAAGTTGAATCTGGACGTGGGACTGAGGATTTCTGTATTCTTGCTCTTCCTCCAACTCAATACACTATTAAAAGAATCCTGCAGAATTATTCAGCGTAATCATTCCTATGCACTTCTGTCAGCAGTAGCCTTTCAAAAGTGGTTAAGATTATAAATTGCTGCCTTGGAAAATGCTACTGTGAGGGAATAGTTATTTTCATCTGCTGGTAGGAATACTCTAGAATGAAAGGGAGTTGAAAATACAAGCATTGAAACAGGAGAGTTAAAGAGGCTATGTATGCAAATAGACAAGAAAGTCAAAGCCACAGAGCAATTATATTTTGGATTCCCTATACATAAATTCCAGTTGTGAGACTTAAATTTTTTCAGGTCTTCAAAGTACCAAATTCCTACTGGATCATTTTTATGCACAGAATTTGTTAACACTGAGTAAACCACATCTTGGCAAATAAGCTAAAGTGTCAATTTGCCATTACTTGAGAATTTAGAGGAAAAACTGAACAGAACTGAATCTTAATGAAATGACCTGTGAATATGAAGGTCTAATGAGGTAGTTATACTGTAGTTGCTTTTCTGAGCATTTGTGAGAATCACACAACTGCTGCCTCAAGCCATGATTGGGAAAAAGAGATGTCAATCAGCCTTCTGTGGCACTAAACAGAACTTTCAAATATCACCCTCTGGAATCCTGAAATTTGTTTTGTGAAATACAATTCTTCAAAGACATCTGGTGGCACTGCACAACTATCCTGTCTCCTTCCAGACAACAGCTGGAAGACCTGCTAAGAGAAGAGAGAAAGTTCCCCAGCTAAGTGAATAAAAATAAAGTAGCAGAACTAAGCAGTACAGGAAAGATAAGAAATAAAAGAATCAATTACATTTGAATAAATAGTGTTAATAGGTGGGAAAATTAAGGTAACTGGTGTAGGATTCAGTTGAGAGGCTTGGGGGGATCTTCAAAACAAATGTTTGAATTTAAAAAAACAAAAAGAAAATACAATAGGTTTTCCTAGTTGTTCACTTTAAGTTTGGAAAAAAAGCACCATCCTCAGAGTATCAAAATGCAAGAGAATAATAAGCAAAGTCCCTGGATTTTAGATATGTACAAAGCAGAACGAACTGATTGTAAATCAAAGTGATTTAAATCACCAGGTGGAAGAACTTGGTTTAAATAACTGATTTTAATCATTTTTTCCGCCATTTATACACTTCAGTTATTTTCTAACAAAAGGTGCACTTTCCATTGGTTGATATAACCATTAAAACATGTCGATTTACAATTCAGTAGAGCTTTTACACTAGATTTGGTACATCTTTTTGCTACCTAGCAGGGTACGCTGTAACTATATACATTATGCAACAATATTTTCAGATTCTTGTTAATTGTACATTTTAGTATGTTAAAGAAAATAATAAATGACATGCTTTTTGCTCAGGATTTGTGTCAAGAGTCATTAAAGGACGGTAACTGGAATTTAAATACATTAAACAGCATATACATTTATTTTTAATGAAAAAAACACCTTAAAGTGTTCAACTATATCCCTTTTCACACCCCTTGCAAGGTAGTTAAGGTAACTGCCTCACTGAGCGGGTGGGGTGGAGGTTTTTGTGAGTGTGTGCACATGCAGCTATGAATAAAAGTGAATGAAGACCAAAAAAAAAAAAAGACTAGCCCAAAGATACGCGAAAGCACAAACACTGGATCACAGAATTGCATGATAAAACTACTCTGTATATTCTACCTTTCACTGGACTGTTTAGAGGATCCAGTCTAATCTCTTAATTTAGAGCCTATTTCTAAAGTCAGTTCTTTGACACTACACAAAGACCTCCTTTGAGTTAGCAGGCAATTTAATTTTGGGGTGCCAACCATCCTGTCATCTTTCTTACTCTGCCTGTGTGCTTCAGATAGGTCAGCATTTGGAAAACTCAACAGCCAGGGAGAGCTTCACTCACCAGTCAGGTGTGCTAATGGTGAACAAGCAATTTTGAGCCCTAAACCCACCCCACCATTCCTTAGAACAAAATAGTTTAGATATCAATATAATGTCTTTGAATTATCCCTAAAATTGACTTTCAAAAGCAGCAAAAGATAATAAGAGCTCCTTTTCAGTTTAAGCACATTGGGTAAGATTTCAAGTTATGTACCTGGCCAAAGAGAAATGGCTAAGAGCTTCCCAAAAATATTGGCAGGCTTGTAGTGACCTTCATTACTAAATCAGTCTTGGAGAAGCACCTCTCTAGACATGTGCGTATACTCCTTCTCCGAGACCATCTACCATCTGGAAGAACTGCACTACGCTTAAATTTTAATGCGCCAAAAGTGTAGTAAATTCATAGATTGAAATAATTTGCTCTCAACGCCACAAAATATTCACACACATAATAAACAAAAAGGTCTGCAGAAGTGTCATTTGCTCTAAAAATTGCCTTAGAGAAAGTCAAGATAAGCACAGACACTATTTTTTCTTATAGCCTTGTAGACATAGGAAATTATTTCAGTTTTAACATTCTACTTTTCACTACTCCTGAGTTCTTGTTTTTTGTTAGGCATTCAACTTGGGATAGTAAAATTAAATCAGTTAGTTTCAGCTTTGGATTTCCATCTAGTAGCACAATGTTATTGCTTTGAATTCCAACATAATCGAGGATCTAAATAAAAATTAGGCCTGTCAATTAATCGCAGGCATTTTAATGGCACTGTTGTAGCAAGCATCGCATGATATTTACGTGCCAAATGTGCTAAAAATTCACGTGTCCCTTCATACTCTGGCCACCATTCCAGAAGACACGCTTCCATGCTGATGACGCTTGTTTCAAATTTAATTTTAAAAAAATGTTTTTTGCCTGAACTCTTGGGGGAGAATTAGATGTCCCCTGCTCTGTTTTTCCTGCATTGTGCCATACATTTTATATTATATCAGTCTTGGATGATGACCCAGCACGTTGTTCATTTTAAGAACACTTTCACTGCAGATTTGACAAAATGCAAAGAAGGTACCAATGTGAGATGTCTACAGCACTGGACACAAGGTTTAAGAATCTGAAGTGCCTTCCAAAATCTGAGAGGGAGAGAGTGTGGAGCATGCTTTCAGAAGTCTTAAAAGAGTAACACTCTGATGCGGAAGTTACCCGAACCACCAAAAAAGAAAATCAACCTTCTGCTAGTGGCATCTGACTCAGATAAGGAAAATGAACGTGTCGGTTTGCACTTCTTTGGATTGTTATCAAGCAGAACTCATCATCAGCATGGATGCATGTCCCCTGGAATGGTGGTTGAAGTATGGAGAGCCAAATGAATTTTTAGCGCATCTGGCATGTAAATATCTTGGGATGCCTGCTACAACAGTACCATTAAACGCCTGTTTCCACTTTCAGGTGACACTGTAAACAAGAAGCAGGCCGCATTTATCTCCTGCGAATGTAAACAAATTTGTTTCTCTCAGCGTTTGGCTGAACAAGAAGTAGGACTGAAGGGACTTGCAGATTCTAAAATTTTACATAGCTTCATTCAAAATTAAAACTTTTTAAACACAATTCTGTATTTGTAAGTTCAACTTTCATGATAAAAGAGATTGCACTTGTGGGGGTAAAAATACAATTTAGGCTAGCTTTGCAGTTTAAAATGAAGACCTTGAGGGCCTAAACCTAAGTACATTCCTTCTTGTTGTTGCTCTCTCCCTTTGCCCTCCTTCTCAATAAATTGGGTGAGGCAAAGGCCAGAGACACATACCTTCTAATTAACAGAATGTTTAACAATTCCCTAGAAGAAGCGCCCTTCTGTCTTAGAAAAATAAGATACGATTTTTGCAAGGTCTCATCCTCCTTGTTAAAGAAAGATATGGGAGACACAAACAAGGCCATAAAATTTGAGGTTCCCAAAAACATGTGAATGGGGCATAAGGGGTGCATGGTGAGCGCGTGGACAGCTTACATTGTAAAATGATTGGTCATAGATAAAGATTGCTGACCCCTCATAGGTTAAGACCCCTTAATGTATAACAATTCTATGCATTAGCCTTTCTGATAAAAAGGGCATTATGACGTTCATGTACTTTGTAGCTCCTTGCGAACTACCCATGCTTGCATGCTTCGAATAAAGTGTGTTTTCAAATACTAGTGACCACCAGCCTCATTTCTTTGGAGGGAAGTCACCCCCAACACACTGCAGTACTTGTATTAAGTGAACTGAAAAATATTATTTCTTCTGTTTTTTACACTGCAAACACCTGTAAACAAAATTAAATATAAAGTGAGCACTGTAGACTTTGTAGTTTGTGTTCTAATTGAAGTAAATATTTGAAAACGTAGAAAAGATCCAAAAATATTTAAGTAAATGGTATTCTATTCATTTTTTTAATCGCTTGATGGCCCTAATAAATTTTTTTCATAATTATTGCATTCCTATGGTGATTTCAATAATTGAAAGGAACTTTATTTCACTGAGAACATTTCTATTAATATTAGGAATTGCAAGATCTCTTCTTCCTTCTGTTCCAAAAAGAGACAAGAGAAGCATTGACCACTTGAATAGGTCTTTAAAAACTTCTCAGCCCACTGCCCTTTCAACCCACTCAAATTTTAGAGCATTCTCAAAAAGAGGCAGCCACCCACTTTGACACACCAGGGACTGTTTCACAGAGAAAGTCCCAGACACCTGTCCTTCCCTTTCCTCTCAGCAGCAACACCCTTCATTTTCAAACTCCCACTCCAAACCATGTTTATATTCTTTGACTCACGTGATACTGGGGTGACCAGACAGCAAGTGTGAAAAACTGGGACAATCCCTATAAAATCGGGACCTCTGGTCACCTCATGTGATACAGAATCCAAGCACTTAGCTTTAATTTTTCCACAGTGGAAAACTGCCTCATCACCACCTCTCCTTCCTCCAGAAATGGAGATAGAAACTCTTTAAATAATTTCAATTTTTTAAAAAGTGCACTGTCTGTAGAAAGACTGATTGAGTTTCCTACCTACAAAATTATGGTTATAAATAAGAAAGACCAGATTTGCTTTGCTTTTTCAAGACATTCTTTCTTGAATAGGTGAAGAGAACAAGATCAAAAGCAGTGCTTAACACCAAGTACATAAATACTGATTACTGTGATTGATAATTAGCATGAAAAAAGAGCCTATTTTTTAACAGGCTATTTTTCTTAATTTTGCTTTACTATTTTCATGACATTTCAAAAGTCTCACAACATACAACCAGCTCAGACTACTATAGCCACCTAAACACTGCTCTTGTGCGTAAAGACAGTAATACACACTCTCCTTCTCCGAGGGATCTATGGTATTGAGCTACAGGTACAAAAGATGTAACATTTTAATTTCCATTAGGAGGAGTTAGATGTGGTGATCTATTTGTAAAAGCCACTCCTCTTATGCAATACTGAAATAGAAGTTGTATTAGTCAAATCCTAGTAATTGCTTCACAACTTGTTTTTCTAATTCACAGAAACATTTGTGTTTCCCTGAATTAAAGTTAATCCTCAAATGTATTGATTGACACCCATAAATCTGCTAGTAAAATGCTTCTGGATCATCAGATCAAACTGTAAAATCCAAGTTTGAATCACAGCTTAATGTAAACTGTAGGCAATGAGAGCAGAACAATGCTGTCTGCCCAAGGAAAGCAGAACAGGGATACCATACGACTGCTCAGTTTGGGGGCAAGGGGGGGAGAGGTTTGGGTTTCTTTTTTATAATACACGTATGTATAAAATATTATATTCAAATGTAGCTCTGAGGCAAGTAAAATAATCAATACCATCAAAGAGCAAACTGCCAGCAAGACAGATCTTGTTACCTGTTTAATATCTATATTTCTAAAAAACTGATATCCAGGGTTTAATCTGCAATATATTTTAGACATTTAGATGGCTATGATCAAAAGCACCTTTTTTTCCTACATCAAGGCCATCACATATGCTTAAATAAATTAAAAAATATAAACAGAGAGGTCATCATAACCCACCATTTCAAAATGTATCAGTATTTAGACAAGGAACACAAAATTATCCAGAATTTGTTCCACTCAGTAAACAAGTGGTCATATCAATTTGGTGTTGAAGTAGTATGAAATTTTACACTATCTACTTTAATTCTGTATTTAAACCAGCTATGTGTTTCATGTAGTAATTTATGGACATGGATTATATGGACACCATAGTTTAGAAATAGTAGGTACTTCTGGATTATATACTTTGATAAGTAAAGTACACTCTGAACAGTGCAAACCACACTCACAGACCAAAATCTTTAACTCTAAGTCAAGGTTAACCAACAGTGCCACGTATCCAGAAGGTCAAGGGCACTTAGTTTTTAGGCAGTTAATCCCCCCCCCACACACACTTTTTTTTTTTTTTTTTTTTTTTTTTTTTTTTTGAGGAAGCGGTGATAGTGAGGGTTACATGATTGAGACACACCAGGAAGCTTCCTGGGACCACCTCACTGCCATTCAGGAAGCAGCTCTACACTTCTCCTTGCCCCTCCATTACTCAAGCAGGACTGGAGGGAGGAAGGAAGGTAGGTGGCAACTGATGGGCTGCAAGATGCATATCTACCAGCTGAAGGCATCAAGAGGAAATGGAGATGAGCCCCATACTCTACTTCAAGGTCTGGTGTAGGGGGAAGGTGCTTTGCACAGCCCTCTATAGCATAAGATTGCAGTCGTGTGAACTCAGTAGGTATTCTCCTCCCCTTCTTTTTCAAAGTCCACCTCAGCCCATTACAGAAAACCAGTTTTCTAAATAATCTCCCTATGCATGTGGATTTTACAGAATTTTGAAAATTAAGAGATGTTCATAATGTGACAGACCATAACTAAGAATCTCTTGCCCAAATGATCCCAACTTGCACCATTAACTTGTTTAAATAACCTCAAATATGAACCACTAACCTATCCCAGATTCTCATGAAGCACAGTTGTCAGGTTAATCCAAGTAAGCATGTGGACTTCACAGCACTTACAGAAGTCAGCTGTTAAACAGTAAGAGTCTCACCTGAACTACACACACTAATACCAAGATAAATGTTGGTCAGTTCCACTGAAACCCAACAATAATATTGTTAAAATGCAGTCTTTTGCTTATACTAAGTCATTAGGCAACACATTTTTTTTTAAAAAAACAAACACTGCAATATTTATACGTGGTTTTGTTGGAAGCTTAATAACAATTTTAGAAACTTTTTCAAAGGTAACTTCAAGTCTCTTTATCTTTAACAGCAAGCATAAGGAACGTATTTGCTTACGCCCTATATGTTAATAGAATTGTTAATATCACTTCTTGTAAAAAGTTCAGAGAGAGCTAAGCCTATAACAGCATTAAAAGCAAAGAAGCACAAAGCAATTGAATAAGAATCTGCCTACCTCAATACTTCCTGGTTAATTTTTTTTTTTAGCTAAACATTTTAGTATCTTGTTTTGCGGCCAATTCAAACACAAATTTAAAAATCAATATTTGAAAGAAAAATGTGGATGGTCAGTTTGAAATTGGAACTAAAACTAGTGATCACAGAGACTCTTCTTAATATCCATGCCTTACTTATACAGAAAAAGTAAGTACCTCAATCCCAGGGAATTAGGGAGAAATGGATAGATAAAATACAAGTATCAGGCAGTTATAGATTCTAAATTGCACACAGAATGTGATTACAAGGACACCACTTAAAATGCATATTCTAGACAAGAACCAAACATTTCACTAAAACCTTGTCCCTAGCCTGACTTGTTGCTTGTGTTTAGGATAGCTCTGCAAATGATCCTTTTCATCTTCATGTTTAGAGTCTCCAGCAAATATTAAGTGGAATCCATGAATATTGAATTTGATAGAGTGTAATTTTAAGTATTAAAAGTCTACTCAAGGTTCAGTGTAACAATAACAGAAATTATATATTAAGATGACAGTCAGCATATAGTTAAATTGTAGTGTTAATAGTTGCTCTATATAGCACGATACAGGTGAGGTTATAGATTCTGGAAATATATTCACCACAGAGTACAGCTATCACAATATTCAACTAGAGAACACATTAAGACAGAGAAATTAGGGGGCAGAGTGAGAGAAGTTCCCAAATCCATAGTCCACATTAGTAATCAAATGGTTAGTTTTAAATGCAAGTTAAAATAAAGCTGGTTTAAAATGGTGGCATTCCTCCGCCGCCCCCACACCCTCTTGTTTTCCTAATGCAAGTTACTCAAGAAGTTGATCAAGTTGTACAGCAGTGGTAGGCAACCTATGACATATGTGCCGAAGGCGGCATGCAAGCACATTTCCAGTGGCACTCACGCTGCCTGGTCCTGGTCATCGGTCCAGGAGGCTCTGCATTTTAATTTAATTTTAAACGAAGCTTCTTAAACATTTAAAAAACTTTATTTACTTTACATACAATAGTTTAATGATATATTAGAGACTTATAGAAAGAGACCTTCTAAAAAGGTTAGAATGTATTACTGGCATGCAAAACCTTAAATTAGAGTGAATAAATGAAGACTCGGCACCCCACTTCTGAAAGGTTGCCGACCCCTGGCTTAGATGCTTGAAATAGGATTAGTGTGGCAATCCACTCGGCCTCTCCTTTTCATTGGTTATAAGCAACCAGTGAAAACAAGTCATCTAACTGGAGACCAGTTAAATGAATAAGATGACTTCTGACAGCTGACTGATATGGAGAACGTAACTCCCTCAAGGAACCAGTGTCATTTCTACACTGCTCTCTCCATTTAGAATTCAATTCCTTATCAGAACATAGTGCTCCTTCATATTCTTTCTGAATAACTGAAATTTAGAGAGCTCCATCAATTAAAAAAAACCTCACATTTCCATCTGAAAGTGGTCTAATATTGACAGAAGTAACTCTAACCCTTACTGTTAACTAAAGAAAAAACAATTCCGCTTTTTCAGGTTTTTTTATGCATTTGTCAGCACAGCATATCACTAATTTGCCATTTCTGACATTTGTACCCCATCCCCAGGTTCTACCAGAGGATGTTTACTAGAAATCACAGCTGAAAGTGGAGATAACAGGAAGGAATGTGCATCGAAAATAGGGAAGGAGAAGAGCTGGAGCACGTTTTACTATGTGGGCCTACGGTCAACAGCAAAGGTATACACTTTTTAAAAGAGTGCTCTACTGGAAAATGAAAATTAAAAAACAAACAAAAAAATCAAGTAGTATCCCTTTAAATTGAAAGCTGTCAGCATTCCATGGTATTTCCACGAGAAGGCTAATTTCATAATCCCCCCAAGTTCAAGTGAAATAGTACTCCGTTTTAGATTTTAAAATGCATCCTTTGGGGGCCTCTCTGCATACACAAGTCTGCCTCGCCCCCAACAAAAACACCCACCATTTTATTTTGCTTTAATCTTACTTGCTCAATCCCAAGACTGTTCAACTAAAAATACAACCAAGTAGTGCATCCTCTGGTCACCTTTCTTTAGGACTACTGAATAAAGCTACCCAAAACAACCTGAATATTATTACACTTGGAGACAGAGCAGCTAACTGTGGGGGAATTATTACAGCTAGCAGACAAATTATTCCCAAGCAAATAACAGTAAGTGGATTCCAAATCTGTTTTGTTCTCAGAGGGTAATGGTCATTAGGGATTTGCCCCAATTTCCCTTCAAACTAAATTACTTCTGTTAAGCAAATGAATCTAAGAGAACAAAACAGAATAAGAAAATTTATTAGTTTAAAACTACCTACTGTTATTTGTTTGTTTGTGCTCAAAGTCACCACTCGGGAAAAAAAAAGACTATGTCAAAGAATACCAGGGTAACGGAAGCCACATTAAATTGGTTAGAACAAGATTCTTCACTGGACTTAGGACATGTTTTTCGGAGCCTGGCTAAAGACTTTATACATGATGGAAGATAATTTTAAGGCATTTTAGTAGTGTGCACAAGACAACTTTTGGCAAATGGAATAAATCAGAAATGTCTCTACGTTGTTCCTTTTATATGACCTTATAACAAATACTTAAATGTATGTATTAATATTTAAATGATTCCGTCTGCCCATCAATCTGATTTGCCTCTTAACTAGACAGTTTTGAAGACATCTCACATTCTGTTCACTTGTAGCTGGAAGTAAATAAATATTCCTCTTGCCCAACAGAAATTCCTCTTCTTCTCACCCCCAACTCAGAACTGCATTTCCCTCAACTCACTCTCACTTCAGCTTCATCTTTGACCCAGGACTCTCCTCTTTCCATATTTTGTGACTGGTGACCTGCCTAAAACCACCTCCACAATACTACCTGTTAATACCACTGCCTCGATTTCAACTCTGGGGAAATCACCATCCTTCATCTCCTCTTAGGAATTCTAGTAGTCTAAAGTTTCTCCATGGCTCTAAATCAGAGCTCTGGGTGTCCACATCAGCAGAATGCTTCTGTCAGATTTCTTACATATACATTTTTTGCTTATATTTCATGTGTTTATACAGTAGACATTGATACAGAAATGTTAATTGAACACATTGTGTAGAAGTGTTTTGTAGGGCAGTAAACTTCATTCATATGTACTGCAGTTAGAACTCTGAGCTCCAAAATTATATTTATATATTACTGCACTAGGTCTCAGGAAACCAACTACTGACCCAACCAGCTGGATCACCAACTGAAATCAATACAATATGTCAATACAAACAAACAGGAATACCGAACTCCTAACCTTAGTCACTGAAGTAGATTAATCAATTGTAAATTGTCCCAATTCTCAGACTCGTGAGCAAGTCATTTATGGAGAAGTTTATGCTAAAACAAGGTCTCCTGACCCAAAACAAAAATCACCATGTTTGGGAAAATGCCATACAGAATGCCACCAAGAACCAAGGAAAGGCCAACTCACTGTCACCTGCCCCGCTGAAATCATATCAGTCACAAGTGTGTAAGAGAGACTACGAAAAAAAGAAACAAAACAAGTCTATACATAAGTTCAGGAATTGCAAGACTGGATAACAACTTGGAGATCTCAGCATCCCGCAGAACCTACATCCGTAGCCATCTTTGGTTAGCTTTACAACTTGCTTCTCTCTGCCATCAGGGAAAATGGCAAGAGTAACTGGGGGCAGGAGGAAATCTCTCCTCATCCTCTTCCAGAAGAGATTTTTGCTTTTCCATATAGTACTGCCAGATCAGTAACAGCCAGGCAAAACAGATTAAAATGATTGCTTCAATCAGTTGTGCCTGCTTAGGACAACAGGGAGATCTACAGGTAGGAACCGCAAACAAGCAAGCCATTCTCTCAAATGGGAATTACGAGTGTGTGGGGAGTGTGAGATTCCTGCAACGCCTCAAATTAAGTATAAGCAAATCCTGGATCTGACATAATATATCAGAATTAAAGTAACTTGCACTATTGTCTCTGTATAGTTACCAGCCTCTGTCTAGCAGCATGTCAGCAAACTCTCTTAACATCTCATTACAAATTTTTAGTCTGGAACTTAGTGCTTTCCTTAAAAAGTTATAATTTTTGAAAGACTAAAAATAAAGCTTCCTAGGTCGTTCTCAAAATAAATAACTTGCCATCTACCAAGCGAAAACCTAACAAAGAACCTGATCCAAAGCTCAAGGAAGTCACAGGTGTTTTTCCCTAGACTCCAGTGGACTCTGGACAAAGTCCACTGACAAACGATATTTTAGGTGCAGTTTTATGTATCTCTGGAAGGGAAAAAAAAGATTTTATAAAATTTAAGATGTTGGTCTTTATTTAACCCTACAGATATTTAATATGATCTAAAAATAGATGTAGCTATACATTGCTTTCCGTACAACACGAGGTATTCACCGATTTCAGCTAGTGACCTCTTCTGCCTACCAGCAAGCCTACACTAGCATAAACATTATAGACCATGGCAGTATTGTTTTATATAGGGCACCCTCTTTTAGCAGGGGTCAGGCAAGGCAGTTGATTTAAAATACTTTTATGTAAAATAATAGGGCTATAAGTTACACTGAAGTGACAGCCGCCCTGAAACCAAAGGAACTGTTTCTGTAGTCCCTCTGCCCTCTTCTGGTGGGGTCAACTCAGCTGGAGTGGATGGAAAGGGCTAAACAACTATTTCCTAAAGTTAACAATGAAACAAGATTGTGATTCTCTCAGTAAATGATACAAACAAGAGAGCAAAGCAGTTGGCAAGGGAGTTCATCTGCTGCTGCACAGATACTGGAATATATTTTGTAAGCTTAAACTTAAGAATGAAAAAGTACTTTCTCCTTCCCCAACTCAGAAAAAAGATCTTGGCATATCCACCATTACTGTTAAGTTTGATATTAGTATTTCCTTTGCAAAGTTTTTATTTTGTAACCCATACAAATCCGCTTGGCTACTTTTGAACTAGAGATAGAGGAAAACAATCTTGTCCTTAGATATTTCCCATGTAAATACTATAATCATATATACAATACAGGATACAATCATGTTCCACATGCTTTTGATGACATGCAAACTACTGAATTATGAAAAAAATATTTGCAGGCTAAGCCTGCTTATTCTTAAGAGAGAAAAAATGGAATATCTTACCAAACTTCAGAAAATAACTACTGTTTACATGAAGCACCGAATTCATGTTATTTGTTTTGAACGATGCACCAAAGGCCACACAACACTATGGACAAAACACATCAGTTCCCATGTATTTCAATTGCTATGTGCCAACGTTAGTAGCATGTAGTAAAACACTACTCATTGGTACAATACTCCAAGTACAGGAATTTTCTTTAGTGAGATTTGCATGGCATGTGATAATAGCCTATATAGTATCCTTATTGCACAGTTACAAGTAGATGACTGGAAAACCATAAATGTTTTCATTACATCATGTTGTGTGCAAAACAACAAAAACAGGAAAGTGTGTTCTCACAACTAAGACTGCCATGAGAAAAAATGAGGCTTACTGTATTTAGTCCTGAGTGGAGAAGAGGAGGGAAATATTTCACTGTGCTGCACAAAATCTTCCGATGTTGTCAGACTAGAATGCCAGCTAACAATTCTTTGCCAGAAATTAGGGGATTTTATTTAAACAAGAGCTCAAGATGGATCTTCATGAATGTAAAGACAACAAAATGACCGCATTTGAGAGGGGGGAGCAAAGGTGTGGAGTAGTAAACACAAAATTAATACTGACTTATGCGAGCGTTATCAGCATTTCAGAGAGCAGACTGCATTTAAAGTGTGTGAATTTAGTGCTGGTTAAGGGCAGAAGATTCATGGCCCCAGATAATATATTTCGCTTCCCACAGATGCTATGCAACACACACAGCATCAGCACAAGCATACCTGTGTGACACCAACATGCTTTGGTCATCACATGCAGAGACCATCCGTTCTTAGCTTCTCTGCTGAGACTGCCAACAATGGTGGCGTTTGTTATGTGGACATTTGCCTACTTTATGCTGGGCTAATGCCAATCAAAGGATAACTATTAGTAATTACTGACATGTTAAAATAGAAAAGAATGGTAATGGAATACCTATGCCCAAAGCCATTTAATGGATCCATTTTACAAGTGTTCAAACCCTCTCTAACAGTTAAGAGTTTTGGTGGTGTGCTTTAATGAGACATTTAAAATCACATGCATTTGGACATCACAGCTGATTGGAAGCCATAGTCTGAGAAACAAACAGAAATATCACTAAGGTGACCTTTCTTTTGACATGTTCTTGAGGTGCGGCAGCCATGGAGAGACAAAGACTACTTGCCTTAATCCTGAAAAAACAACAAAAATGAGGGGGGAGAAGGAGAATGGCCCAGTGTGTGCGTGTCTAATTCAGCAATGTCGTGTGTAGTCATACACACCTGTGCAGAGTAACACTATCAAATCAGAATGGTAATGTTTTACACCCACATTAAAGAGCTGTAAGTCACAACACACGGCAGTGATGCAGCACCACACTGTCTCTCTTCAATTCCTGAGCCGCACCTTTAGCAGTAGGTGTGGGGGGAGGAGGAGGAGGAAAAGATTGTTGCTTCAGTCACTGAGAGAGACACACCAAGGTGAGGCATGGAAAGGCAGCAGCAAGTGTGGGGAAGAGAGAGTTGGTTGCTCTAATCTTTGTGCTGCAATACAAGCCACACGTGTACAGGGAAAAGGACTGCTTCCAGGCTACTGCTCCAATACATATATTCCTGCTGCTGCAGAGAGTGGGGAGGAAGTCTTTTGCCCTAATACTTGTGCCTGCAACACGGCAGTGGGGTAGAGATGCACACGATAGTCTAGGCTTCCCTAGCAACAGCAGCAGAACTGGAGGCAGACGCAAACTCAGCTAAAGAAGGGGAAAGCGGGGAACAGCAAAGGAAAGGGACAGGGATAACGGGGAAAAGGAGAAAAAGCTTTAGAAGCCCCTTCCTCCAGTGCTCGTGTAGCAGCAGCCAATGCTTGGTAAGAGAATTTGCACTGCCCTGGATCCCAGTGCTTGGGATAAGAGGGAAGAGGACCCATACTAGCCTGGTCTATGGGGGCCCAGGACTTAGAGAGGAGTAGTGACACCAAGGGGATGGGGAAGCAGGACACATACTGTCAGGGGGGCTGGGGGTGGAAAAAGAACCTACAAGGCCCTGTTCCAGGGCCCGGGTGCAGAGGCGGAGTCCCGGGGTTCCCGTCGATAGGGTCCCAGGAGGGGGCGGCGGGACAGACAAGAACCCCACTGTCCTGGTCTATCGGGCTGGGGGAGGGACGGACGAGACCTCCACCGCCCCGGTCTCCCCGGCGAGTGAGGAAAGGAGAGGCGCCTCCCCCGTCCCGGGGTCCCGCGGGGCTGGCGAGGGGTCGGGCTGAGGCGGCGGGGGCGGAGCCCGGTCTCCCTGCGCCGGGGCAGCGGCCGGGGCGGCGCATCACGCTCCTCCCCCTCCTCCATCTCAGCAGCGCCCTCCGCCAGCCTCGCTCCTCCATACAAAAGCAAAATGTCCGCCATCTTCACGGGCTGCTGCTGCCGCCGGCGGCGGCTGCGCCCCGCGGGCCGGGCGCGCGGGGGCGGGCGTTACCTTGATGCAGTAGGGCGGCTCGTCGAAGGTGACCAGCATGTACCTGTCCCCGCGGCTGGCCGGGTCCCGGGCTCGCAGCTGCGGAGAGAGCAGAGAGGCGGCGTTAGGCAGGCTGCCGGCGGGCGGGAGCGGGGCAGGCGGCCCGCCCGGCCCGCACTCACCTTCATGAAGAGCTCCACGGCGCCCTTGGCGATGTCCAGGTAGCTGGTGCCCAGGTGCGCCCGCTGGTTCATGGAGGCCGACGTGTCTATGAGGAAGAGGAGGATCGGCATGGTCCCGGCAGCGCCCCGGCCGGCCGGGCGCCCCGCGGGGGGAGCGGCTCAGCCTCCCCCGCCACCTGCAGCCCGAGCGCTCACCGCCCGTGGCCGCCGCTTGAGCTGCCTGGCTTCACTGAGACCCAACTTCTCTCCCCTCAGCCTCCGGCGGCACCATGTGACCAGCCCGCACGCCATTGGCTGGCCATTATACTGTCATTTGCATATTCAGGAGGAGGGGGGAGCTGCTGGGGCGAGGGTCCCCCCCTCCCTGCCAGGGTTTCAGGGAGGGCGGGGCCGTAGCCTGCGCACGGCGAGGCGGGGGATGCGCTGGGAAGGTCCCCGCCGATTGTGCCGCGCGAGCGGCTGCAAACCTGGGTGCTGCGCAGACCCCAGGCCAAGGCGCTCCTGTGCTGACTCCGCGTGCCCGGGTCAGGCACACGCAGGAGTCTCCCCGCTGCCCCTTTGTAAGGTACCCAGGCCTCGCTGCTTTCAGCATTTCTTGTGGTTCCAGGATTACATGCATTCCCAGCTGGAGTTTAGATCCAGGGAGGTTAAGGCCAGAAAGGATCATTAGATCATCTAGTCTGACGTGTAGAGCCCGGGCCATTCCATTTCACCAGAGCCCAGTTGTGTGTTCACTAAAGCATCGCCCGGGGCTGGCTAAAGCATGCCTTCCAGAAAGACATCTGTCTTGAGATGAAGACCTCAAGAGAGGGAGAATCCATTACTTCCCTTAATAGTTTGTCCCAATGATTATCCTGAATGTTAAAAATATTGTCAAGAATCAGAGGGGTAGCCGTGTTAGTCTGGAATTGCAGAAGTGACAAAGAGTCCTGTGGCACCTTAAAGACTAACTGAAATTTTTTCAGAGCATGAGCTTTCGTGGGCTAATACCCACTTCGTCGGATGCATGCAGTGGAAGTATCCAGGGGCAGGTATAAATAGGTAGGCAAGAACCAGGTGGGAGATAACAAGGTTAGTCCAATCAGGCTGAACCAGCTTGTTATCTCTAATCAGGGAGGGTGAGGTGTTCCTCTAGCAGCTGAACTGGAGGTGTGAATAGCGAGAGAAGAGAAGCTGCTTTTGTAGTTAGCTAGCCATTCAAAATCTCTATTCAGTCCCAAATTGATTGTGTCAAATTTGCAAATGAATTGCAGCTCTGCAGTCTCTCTTTGCAGTCTGGACTTGAAGTTTTTTTGCTGCAAAATGCTGACCTTTAAATCTTCTATGGTGTGTCCGGTGAGGTTGAAGTGCTCTCCTACAGGTTTTTGAATATTGCCATTCCTGATATCTGATTTGTGTCCATTTATCCTTTTTCGTAGGGACTGTCCAGTTTGGCCGATGTACATAGCAGAGGGACATTGCTGGCACATAATGGCGTATATTACATTGGTAGATGTGCAGGTGAATGAACCAGTGATGGTGTGGCTGATCTGGTTTGGTCCTGTGATGGTGTTGCTGGTGTAGATGTGTGGGCAGAGTTGGCATCGAGGTTTATTGCATGGATTGGTTCCTGAGTTAGAGTTATTATGGCGCGGTGTGCTGTTGCTGGTGAGAATATGCTTGAGGTTGGCAGGTTGTCTGTAGGCCAGGACTGGCCTGCCTCCCAAGGCCTGTGAAAGTGAGGGATTGTTGTCCAGGATGGGTTGTAGATCACTGATGATGCGTTGGAGAGGCTTTAACTGAGGACTGTAGGTGATGGCCAGTGGTG
>ML677377.1:33373651-33432833 GCA_007922305.1 Dermatemys mawii
AAAAAAATTGTAGTTAGTCTTTAAGGTGCCACAGGACTCTTTGTCACTCCGTTAAAAATATTGTATCTAATTCCAGCGTCTGGGTTCAGCTTTCAGCCATTGCTTCTTGTTAGGTATTTCACTTCTAGAGTAAAGCAAGGTATTAATATATGGTATTTTCTCCCAAGTATTTAAGACTCTAATTTAGAGTCAATTTAGAGCTGTCAATGTTCTTTTCCATAAACTAAACAGATAGAGCTTTTTAAGGCTCATTGTAAGGCAATTTCTCTAGCCCTCAAATAACTTTTGCGACATTATTTGCACCTTCTCCAACTTTAGAACGTCCTTCTAAAAATATAGACACCAGAACTGAATAGTGTTCCTGTCTTGATCTCACCAATGCCCTGGAGAGGCAAAATCACCTCTCAACTTCAGATCTACTGCTGCTGTGAGGACTAGCTATTGGATAGAACTGCTGAATGGCTACTGCATAGAGCACGTTACAAGACAGCATTAACAGCAGGTTCAAAGAAAAATACAACTTCCAAACCTCTTGCAACTAAAAACTTGATTCCATTTAAAGTCCTCCAAGATAAAGGAAATTGTTAATTTATTTGGAAAATTGTTCAATTTATTTGTAAGAAAATAGAAATATGGAGTCAGAGTGTCATCTCAGACTCTAAAAAACAATATACAAACTCTGGCCCCAATTCTGAGTGGAGGGTCTTTAAGCAACCTTTACACATGGCTGATTCTGGATCTGGCTGCCTATGTTACTTATGCTACTTATAAACTCCTCCCTACTGAGCCACCAGGGAGTCCAGAAGAGTGAGGATGCAGCATGCTCTGGCCCACCCCTGCATTGCACGAGAGTGATAACAGAAGGCTATATGCAAACCTTCCAAAAACCTAGTAAATCCTTCTGCCCTGGTAGAATTCGCCTTGGTTTCAACCACTTTATGCTGTTGGAGTAGTAAAGAAGCCAGACCCTGGCTCCAAATTAAGGCCTTTAGCTGTGTGCAGGCCCATTAACATGACCAGAGCAGTTGAACTGGATTTGCAGTGGAACAGCACTGGATTTCTGGACTCTAAAGGTTTTAAAGAGTCCTGAAACCCTTACCTCTTCCATTTATTACTGTTTGTTATTTGTATAATAGTGTTCATCTAGGCTACCAAAAGTTGCCACACTTACCGCATGTACTGAATTTATGCATGCAAGTGGAAACTAATGATATCAAAAAGCAAGGAGATGCAATTAAAAGGGAGGAAAAAGCCTCCATCTGCAGGAAAAGGGATGAAATGCTTGGGGTCAAAGGGGAGAAAATGCTACTGAGGCCTCAATTCCGCAATAAGCTCTATACAGGTGAACCCCTGTGCATGCAGTCCCCCTGACTTGAATTTATCCGTAGTTCAGACCCCGAAACTGCCATACACCTTCCAAAAGCCATGGCTTTTGGAATTTGCTCCAGATCAAGTCCACCACAGCTCAAGTCTAGCACAATGAAAGGCTTATTTTAGTTTAGATTGATGTGACTTTGATAATGACTGAAAATAATGGACACCATGGTTGCTAATGTGCACAGAGACAACAGCAGTATGTGGATACTCTATTCCAGAATAAAAATCACTTTATTCCAGAATAATTTAGTGTGCTTTATTCTGGTCCATTTTGCTATGCAGACAAGCTCTTATTTTTCTATTTCCTGTCCTGACCTAACTTCACATCTAACAAGATTTTAGCTCTAACAACCTTCCTTGCTTCTCAACATTTGTATTGCTTGATAGGATACTTTGTTCTCAGCTAGTTGCTATCTGACAGCGACACCAACAAAATCAAAAGATTTGAAAGGCACTAGCCATGCATCCTTGAGCATTAAAGGAGCCCAACTTTGGTACCTGATGAGTAATTAGAGTTTGAAAAGCATTTGATGGATCACTCGGGAAGAAATATTATAATTTAAATCTCCTTTTGCTGCCAGTTCTTGGACAGCTAAATCCTTCAGTCACCGCTCTATGCTCCTGATCTTGGCCTTGCAATCCAGCCACCCTGACCACTTGTTTGGTCCAGGGACCCTAAACAATTAACACTTAGAACATGTAGGTAGAATTTTTAATCTTAAATCACTGTAAAAAAATTAATCCTCACAATGCCTCTCTGAGGTAGGTATTATTCCTTTCATGTGGATAGGGAAACCAACAGAAAGGCTAAGTGACTTGCTCAAGGCACTGGTGTCAGTTCCAGAATTAGAAGTCAGAAGTGTCTGGCTCCCAATGCTATTTTCATATAGGCTTGCCTCCCTCTTTATTTCCTCTCTAGGAGGATGAAATATATTTATGTGAAGTGAACGAAAAGATTTGTTTGTGGCTGAACAAGCGTGTCTTATCTGAAGAGCAAGAAAGAGTTAGTCAGTACCTCTTTCCTCAGTTCCAGCAACCAGAGGAACCAGCATGGCAACAGCAGATTCTGGAATGTTTAAAGATTGCATGAAAGCTATTGGTGACATTAAGCGAATCCAAGAGAAAGGATGTTCTTGTCATGACACTAAACTGTATCTCAGAACAATAACGTTCAATTACTGGTGCTGCTACAGACTTCCTCTGTGAAAATTAATTTCTCTGCTTCAGTTCTCCCATCTGTAAAATGGGGAAAATATTCTCATTCTTTGTCTGTTTTGTGTATTTAAACTATCAACTGTCTGGGGCATGAACTCTGTCTGAACAGCACTAAGTACAATGGGACTTTGCATAAACTGTGCACACGTCTAATGATCTTTTTGCATGTGCCATCAGCAGGACTTGATCCCAGAGCCTACAGCAGGGGTCGGCAACCTTTCATCCGTGGTGTGCCGAGTCTTCATTTCTTCATTCTAATTTAAGGTTTTGCATGCCAGTTATACATTTTAACATTCTTAGATGTTTAAGAAGCTAATTTAAAATTAAATTAAAAGGCAGAGCCCCCCAGACCAGTGGCCAGGACCCAGGCAGTGCGAGTGACACTAAAAATCATCTCGCATGCTGCCTTTGGCACCCATGCCATAGGTTGCTACCCCTGGCCTACAGCATCAAAATCACAGAGCCTTGCCATTTGAAATTTTAATAGTGTTGTGTGGATAGAGCACTGGACTGGATCTCAGAGGGCCTGGGTTATAGTTCCAGTTCTGCCACTGGCTTGCTGAATGATCTTGGGCAAGTCACTGCACCTCTCTGGGCTTCACTTTCCCTATCTGTATAATGGAGATAATGGATACTGACCTCCTTTGTAAAGTGCTTTGAGATTGACTGATGAAAAGCATTATGTCCTATTATCTGGTAGCAGTAGTAGGGAGTTAGCCACTTGTAGACCAGATAGTTGAAGGGGACATGGAATGTTATGCCAGTGTATTACACAGATTTTATTGAAAATCAAGCCCTTATTTTTGCTGCATGTTGCCAGACTGTGACCCAGGTCATGCTGACTGCACTCATTTTTACTGACTTTATAATTACATTACATACCTCCACACAATTATTGTTCTGCTGCTAATTTGGAAATACACTTTTCCTTTTAAAGATTTTCACTCTCCTTTATTTGCGTCATATCTTAGCCTCACCACAGTCTGTACAGCGGTTAAGAACTCAGGGCCTGATTCAAAGCCCATTAAAATCAATGGGAGTCTTTCCATTGACTTCAATAGGTTTTGGATCACCTTACATGGCAGTAACTGAAGGCTGGGGATCAAACCCATATTAAATTGATCCTGAAGACTTTTCACATGCAAATCTCCCATAGACCTCCATGGGTGTTATGCATAGAATTGTTGAGTTTGTTCTCAGAAGCTCATGTAAATTCCATTTTCAGCTCTGAATTATGATGGAGATTATACTACAGGCTTAAATATATCCTGAATTCAGCACATTTCACACTGATTTATAGGCCGTTCATAAATTTGATGCCTACAGTTGATAACTGTCTTATTTATCTACAAATAATGGAAGCAATATATAACAAGGTAAATAATTCAGAGACAAACTGGGATTTTCATATTGACTATCATCCCTTCCACACACTAGTGAAAATGAAGCCTAAAACAGTCATAAGTACAGGAGCAGGGGGATCAGAGTGTAGACAGCTTTATCTGCTTTTCCTGTCTCAGGCATACTGGAAACCACTAACATGGTGTGAGGTCAGGTTCGTGTCCAGCTGATGCGGGACTGGAGTTCAGGGGGATCTGCAAGGGGAATGGGCAATATGCAGCTGTAACCACTCTGCTAATGACAGCACAGTCCCTGGAGAGCTACTAGAGACCAGAGGGAAATATGGACTGACTGACACTGCCCAAAAAGAGATCCACACGTTTGAGAATAGATTTTACCTGTTTCCTGCATTCCACAGAGTTAGGAGAGGAGTCAGGACTGACCTTTTGTATAGCTGCCAATCCCTTCTTCCACATGGGATACCACAGTAGAGAGTTTTCCTATGGCCCATTCCCTTATGCAAAAAATACATCAGGGGCTGACATTGGGCCATGGCCCAAAGACAAAAGTCAGACCACTTCAGTCTGCATAACTGCCAACTGTCTAATTTCCAGTTAGATTTAAAGACCTGTAACAAGGGGATGGGGAAGAGATTGGCTGTCCATATGCTAAGATCATTGTGCAAGCAAGCAAAGTCTCAACCAAATATCCCAGAAGAGAAAAAAATAATCCCAAAAAGTAGGATTTCAAAACAAGCAGCAGCTGCCCAGACATGGAAAACTTTGTGTGAAGAGTTGCCTCAAAGTTCAAAAGAACATCCCCTCAGGAGGAAAAATAGCATGTAAAAAACATTGCTGGGAGTTGATGAGAATGGAACAATTGAAAAGTTCAGTGGTTTCTTGACAAAAAGAAATTGAAACCCTCCTTGGTAATTACATTTAACTAGGTTTCCAGGCGTGAAAAGATAAAAGACAAGACACAGAAACATACAAAATTAAACCACAAGGTGTTTGTTCCAGTTGTACTGTATCTCTGTTATCTGATTGCACATAATGCCAGATAAATGTGTCTCTTCTACTTCTGCTCAGCCACTAATTCTATGTGTCTCACTCAGTATCCTTGTGTAAAAATGGGGACATAATTCCTACTTATCTCCCAGGGACATTGGGAGACAATGGACCAGTTATTGGGTCCACTGTGGTCTTTTTACACCACTTTACCAACAAAGGGGCTGCAAAGCAGGGCCAGCTCTATCCCTTTTGCCACCCCAAGGAAAAAAAAAAAAGCAGCTAGAGCAGAGCGTGTCATCCTAAGAACAGACAGAATATCACCTCCTGCCAGGTGCCACCCTAAGCAGATGGTTCCTAGGCTGGTGCCTAGAGCCGGCCCTGCTGCAAAGCCAGCAGATCTGGACAGTTGGGAATTCTTCTTGTGTACAAACAATCCTGCTCAGTGTAACAGATCTGCACCCCATCTTCCTTGCAGCCCTCACAGACAGAAGCACAGCACAGTTAGGGAAAGGGAGCATGGCCAGAGTGTGTATGCTCCAGCTATTCTTGGCTGTTGGAACCACGGGAAGCAAGGCACACATTACAGCAGTCCTTAGGCTGCCAGGGTATGAATTGACCTCCAGCCACATTCAGAATTGTGAAGCCAATTTTACTTCCTACTTTCCAACCTTACGCCAAGCACAGCTCAGCCAGACTTGAGATTTAGACTCAATGAGCTTTGGGGTACTTGGATGAGAGGTATAGTAGAAGCATGAAGTGTTGTTACCCACGGGAAAGCAACCACTTAAATCAAATAAATTTGCAGAGTAGTTTTTGGTGACATTATTCACGGAGGGGGAAGGAAGAGGGATCTGCGCGCTCAGGTGAGGAGGCAGAGAAGAGGTGGGGTGGGGATTTGGAGAAGGGATTGGATTGGGAGCAGGGAAGGGGTGGGGCATCATGGAAGGGGTGGAGTGGGGGCAGGGCTGGGGACAGCGGGCGAGTGTGTGTGTCAGTGATGCAGCCCTCGGACCAATGTATTAGTCCTCATGTGACCCTCCTGGTGATTTGAGTTGGAGATCCCTGCACTAAAGGGACTCAAGCTCACTAAAAATAGCAATGTGGACATTCCAGCCTGGGAGAAAGCTCAGGCTCCCAAGGCCACCAGAAACCCTAGACTGGAAAGCCCGAGCTCCAGCCTGAGCCAGATCATCACACTGCGGTTTTTAGGGCATGAGCTCCAGCCCTGCTACCACAAATCTGTCTACCTGGGCTAGGAGGCTTGCTCCAACTGTAGTATAGGCATATCCAGGCAGCTCCCAAACAGAGAGCTTAGTGCTTTAGCACAAGCTGTTGAGATTCACATTTCAGATCTGGAGATTACAGATTAAAGAATTGCAGCCAGAGAGAATATGTAACTATCCAATCGTATTTTAGTATATCAGTCTCACATAACAAGATATAGACAGACACAAAACTCATACCGAAATCCTAAAGGCAAGCCAAAGGGTAGGTGTTATCCAAACATACTCTGGGAGGTTCTCAAACTGAAACATACCTAGTCTGATATCAGAAAACCGTTGCATGAGTTAAGTTAGGGATGAATATTCCAAATTCTCCAATACCATAACAGGTAATATCAGGAGTCACTGAAATTAAATCCTTATGACCATAGCAATAAATTTATTTCAGCATCACTACGGTTGCAAGAAAAATACTCACCATAAAAACTAATGTTCAATAGAACTGTGATTTATCCATAATCATTTATTACAAAAAGTCTCTTGGATTAAAATTAGATTATTTTCGAAAAAGAACATTCTTAGTGGATGATAATATCTGAGAGAATTAATTAATGGTTAGAGCACAAGTCTAGGAGTCCAGCAATCTGAGTTCTAGCCCTGACTCTGCTACAGACTTGCCGCATGACCTCAGCCTAGTTACATGGCCTCTGTGCCTCAGTTTCCCCATCTGCATAATGTTATTTATCCTTTTAACACTATGTTGTGCACCTCCCAATAAAAACAAAAGACATGAGACCTGCCCTAGAGAATTTATAAGCTAATTTCAGACATGCTAGAATAGGTAGGTGTAACTGGACAGCACAGAGGGACAGGAGAAAAAGGCCCCACAACATCAAAAGGATAAAGTGGAAATTTGGCAAAATGCACAGGATAGAAAAAAAGGTTTTGCTCCATTAATTTATTTTTAAAATATTAATAGATAAAGAGGAAGCAATTTCTTGAAGCACTGTAGAACAAATGGGTCTCCAGGAAGAATTTAAATGAGAGGGTATTGCCTTACTGGAACCAGTTCAGGTTTGGTGTTCCACGCATGGATTGGAATGTAAGAAAGGTTGCAGGAGAAGGAGTTAAACAGGGTGATGAAGCTGACATTATTAGAAACTATTAGACCAGGTAGGGAGGATCAAACTGGTAAGGAACTAAGGTAAACAAGGAGGAGAAGAGTTATGTAGGGCCCTGAAGACAACTTGAACCAGATATTGTATAAAAACAGAGCAGCAGAGGTGGGTAACATGGTTAGGCTGAAAGGAAAGCAAGATGATCTTACGAGACACTTTTTACATCAATTTGAGAAGAGATACAATAATACTCTTCTACCCCACAGAGGTGTTGTAAGGAGACCTAATGTTTATAATAACGCTTTGAGATGGTTAAGGAAACAGCTATAGAAAAGAAAATACACATTGTAATTGGGTCTGGTATCAATACAATGCTTTGGAGTTGGGGTCATTACAAATCTCGTATGAATTCTTTCAGGGACCATGACAATTACCTCTACACTTGGAAGGATGCTTCAGCAAGAATTATCTTGGTTGCAAAAGCCTTTTACGGTGCCCCATACCTCAGAGCGGGCAGAAATGCTCTTTTTCCTGCAGTCCATACCACACTAATAAACAAACCTTCTCTCCAACATCCAATTCAAAGCCACGTGCAGATTCTTTTCAGCCTCGGTATTTACTCTAGCCCGTCTGGAGTATCTCGCTTGAGGTGACACATGGAGAAAAACAGCAGACTTCACAGTCTGTCTTCAAAGCACACTTTTAACTGCTTGGAAGTCTGAACAGCTCTTTCCTGTCTCAGTGACCCATCCCTTCCTGATGTCAGCTAGGGAGAAGCGTGTGTAACTCAGAACTCATGGGCCTGCAGTCGCCTGTGCTGAGTCCTGACTGGCATCCCACATATCACTTCCATACCTGCCTGAGTGCTATTTATTATTTGTATTATTGTAATGCCTGGGAGCTCTACTCATGAACCACAGCCCACTGCGCTAGGTGCTGTACAAAAAACAAACAACAAGAGTCAAGACTGTTCCTGCCTCAGAGAACTTACTAGGTGGGTCAGCCCTGAACCCGCTTATCTCTCACCAGAGCTACAGAAGCTTTCTCCTCAGTTCTCTTCTGGGAACAAGAATGTGTCCTCTCGAGGAGAGAGAGAGTTTAATATACAACCTAAGGGCACGTCATCGTGGTGAGATCACACCCATCCCTGTAGAACACCCATCATTTTCTCTGCTCTCACTTTCTCTCTGGTCCTGCTGGTTCCCTCTCTCACTCTTTCCTTTCTCTTACCCCCTTGACTGCTATGCTGTTTTCCTCACATACTCTACTCAGCTTCCTATTGCCTTCCATCAGCCTCCCCATCTCCTCTGTCCACCGGGTGTCCCACTGCTATCTTCCTCCAGACAGTAGCTCCTAACTGTCATGGAAACATCTGATGCCAGCAGTCCATTCTCCCTCCTAAATGGCCATCACACAGAAGAGTCTGCTCAGCTCTGTCCAAAGAGCAGCAGAGGGGGAAGAAAATCACTCTGTGTATATCCCATCAGAACTCCCCTTACCTGGTATAAGTGGTCTCTCACAGTTGCAGCTCAAACCTCTCTACTATTTTAACTTTCAGTTAAATACACAAGTTTTCAGAAGGAAGTATTTCAGGCTTCATTCTTTGGAGCCTTTTACCCCCTAAACATTATAGTCTCAAAAGCTATAGATCTCTGCTCCTTTGTCATAAGAGAGTGACTACCCATAGATTTGGAGGTCCTGGGTCACTCCTGTGATTTAGATTTATGTAGCTGTCTCACTGAGACACATACATGTCTAGCAGCGTCACTGAAGGGTATTGAGGCATCTGCTTTCCAGACACTGTATCTCATCCTCCTAGTCTATCATTTGTGTGTATTTTTTCTTCTTTTAGGAGTAACTGGAAAGTAAATACCCAGTGTGAGAGCATTCACACTTATACTAGTAAGTAAGTTCACCTAAGCTATACAGTACTCTATACCTCCTATCATTTAGAAAAAAATTAAAGATGGGCAATTAACAAGCTGTTGATCCAAACTGCGCTGAACAAGGGTCAGGATCGCTTTGCATTTAACAATTTTCTGTGTGGAGAACAGTTTGCAGCCACCACACTTTTGGAGGAGACAGACTATGCTCTTCCTTAACTGGCCAGAGAAATCACTGCAGAGTGATTGAGCACACTCCCATGCCCCAGGGCTAAGCAGGCTACTTCCTAGCAACATTCCCATCCCTGCCAGCTTTCAAAGCAAGAGACTGGAACTCATACACCATCATAGGACCTAATCACATCAGCCACACCATTGGGGGCTCATTCACCTGCACATTTACCAATCTGATATATGCCATCATGTGCCAACAATGCCCCTCTGCCATGTATATTAGCCAAACTGGATAGTCTCTACCCAAAAGGATACATGGACACAAATCTGACATCAGGAATCATAACATTCAAAAACCAGTAGGAGAATACTTCAGTCTCTCTGGTCACTCAGTAACACACTAAAAAGTGGAAATTCTTCAACAAAAAAACCCTTCAAAAACAGACTCCAACAAGAAACTGCTAAACTGGAATTAATTTTCAAACTGGATACCATTAAATTAAGCTTGAATAAAGATTGGGAGTGGCTGGGTTGTTACTGTAGAAACTGTAATCTATTTTCCCATGCTAAATTTTCCCCTACTGTTACTCACACCTTCTTGTCAACTGTTTGAAATGGGCCATCCTGATTATCACTACAAACTTTTTTTTTTCCTCCTGCTGATAATAGCTCACCTTAATTGATTAGCCTCTTAGCGTTGGAATGGCAACCTCCACCTTTTCTTGTTTTCTGTATATATAATATTATACATACACACTTTTCTTACTGTATGTTCCACTCCATGCATCTGATGAAGTGGATTCTAGCTCACGAAAGCTTATGCCCAAAGAATGTGTTAGTCTCTAAGGTGCCACAAGTACTCCTCTTTCCTCTAGGATTGGTGACACTAATTAAGACTAAGGCCCTGGTTACACTGGCACTTTATAGCGCTATAAAGCCCCCACAAGCGCTATAACCTCCTCCCCGTCCACACTGGCGAGGCACGTAGAGCGCTATAACTGTGGAGTAATAGCGCTCCTGGTAATCCACCTCCGCATGGGGAATAAGGGCTGTAGCGCAGCTGCTGTAGCGCTACAGCAAGAATGTGGACACCCACTGCGCTACAAGTGATCTCTTGAGATGCCTAGAGCCATTTAAGGCAATTGACGTCTCTTCCCTTTCTTTTGAACTCGGCTGGAGGAATGCGGAAGTACCTCTTTAGAGTTTCTCTCTTAACTCGGCAGATAAGCAATGCAAATGTTTAAGGAGGGAGCCTGTGTGAAAACAAAGCCCTCTGTGAACGGACACGCGCTGACAGGCTCTCAGAAGGACGGAAAAACCACTGGCTCTCTCCCTCTGCATACACACAACACGTCCCCCCTCACCCTCCTCGTTTGAAAAGCACGTTGCACCCAGAGGAATGCTGGGATACCTGCCGTAATGTGCTGCTCCCAATGCCGCCTGAAGTGCTGCAAATGTGGCCACGCTATACCGTTGGCGGGTGTCAGTTTGGCCACGCTATAGCACTATCCCTATAGCTGTATATGAGGATAGCTATAACCAATACTGCTATAATCCTGTAAGTGTAACCATGGCCCAACTTCAGCATTGCTCTCTGCTCTGTCATTACAAGGTAAATTCATATCTGAAAAACAGTTAACGTTAACTGTTCACATCTCTTCCAGTTGGCCTTTCTCAATACAGAATGAGTTACTGAGCTTTCCACTCTATCACAGTTCTCTTGCTTTTTGTCACATCCTTGCACCCTTTAGGTTTTTGTGCAGTAAATGTAAAGCTTTATTATTTCCTATTGCTGGCAAAATACAAGAGCTTTGCAGCCAGATCCTGCTCTTCGGTTACATGTGTGCAACCTCAATGAACTGAACAGGGTTGCAAGAACAGAATTGGTCTTTTCACTTCCTTTTTGAAGCTTTTGACAGTTTCCAAGAGCTAAATGCTAGTTATTTCTGTACAAATAGGCAAAAACTAATCTTGTAAACTCTGTCATTGTTGGGCAATATTCTTTGATGCTTTTGTCTAAAAAGCAAGAGATGTTTATAATGTAATAATAATTCTTTTTTTAATAAGAAAAAAAAATCTTTTGGCAGTTATGTACCACCCATGCGAGTTATTGGAAATTTCTATAAGAGTTTGTGTCTCATCTGTCTCGGGCAAAAACAAAACAAAGAAGTAAAAAGGATTCAATGGCTCTTTCCTATTTCCTGTGTGCTTGTTATTATTTTAGTTTATCAACATACAGTTAGTTCTATCTATTAGTTTCAAATAAACTAATTTGGATTTATATAGCGTTTTTCATCCAAGAATCTCAAGAGGCAGTCGAAAACTGGTTCAATATGTCTATACTCCTTTTACTGATAGAGAAACTTTAAAAGTGAAATCAATAGATGTTACAGTTGCTCAGTATCTCTGAAAAACAGGCCCACAATTTATCTGTGCCTCAGTTTCCTAACCAGTAAAATTAGGATAATGGTGCTTAAAATAATTATAAAACTTTTTGAGATTCTCAAATGAAAAGTATTATTTCAGTGCAAAATGTTATTATTACTTTAATATAAGGTATTTACAGTAGTGGCAGCTGCTTGATATCTCTGAAAATCAGGACCTAAGTGACTTAGTAAAGGTCACACACAGAGTATAAGGCAGAAACTAGCATTCCTGATTCCCAATACTGTGTTCTAACTATTAGACAATACTGCCTCCCATACTGAAATTATAAAGTCTGACCGCTGAAGGTGGTTCCAGTTTTCTAATTATGTGACCCCAACCATCCTCTTTTGTTGTTGTTCATTCATCCTTTTAATGTAACTGTTCTAGCCATGAAAACCAAAAAGGTCAGCTTGACAATAAACTGCGTCATTTGAAAATGTTAACACTGTGGACAAAGAATAGGAGGTTGCCACCCATTTTCTTGAATTTTGGGAGACAATCACTTGGCAACTTTATACTAAACAAAGTGGATTGTGCAATGAGCTGAACCCAAAGCCCTTCTGCAATCAAATTACTGCTTTACATTTACTGCAAATCTGGGGAAATTGTAAATAAACTGGAACACTCAGGCTAGTGACTGTACAACTGCAGAGAGAAGAAGTCAACTGTCAATACCATTTCTTCTTTCAATAAATTCTGCAGGCCAGATTCTAATCTCACATTGATGTAAATCCAGAGTAACGTCGATGGAATTACTGTGGCTTTACACTGGCATAAATGAGATCAGAATCTGGCCCTGTTTTTTTTCTGTCTTCTCAGAAAACTTTTGTTAGCCTGTGTGACAAGAGCCCGTAGGATTCTATCAATACAGCTATTAAAAATTTGGAGAATGTTGATAGGAGAAAGTCCTAGATCAATGCATAGGTTTTTATGTCTGAATTGCTGGATCAGATTTTGTCACTAGAGCACAAGACTGTGCTGGGAGGGCAGGGAGCTACACTGCCCTGGAGAACTTCTTAGCCCTAGTCTAAACTTAAAATTTAGATCTACCTACCTATGTTGCTTAGGAGTGTGAAAAATTCACACTCCTGAGTATTGCACTGTGTAGTGTAGACGTGGCTAGGTTGATGGAAGAATTCTTCTCTCCACCTGGCTATCACCCCTCAGGGAGGTGGATTACTTTGATGAAAAATCCTTTCTATTGCTATAGAAAGCATCTACACTGAGGCACTGCGGTGTCATAGCTGCAGCGCTACAGGTGGTCTGCTGCAGTGCCCATGGTGGAGACATGCCCTGAGAGGCACTGTGCCTCAACTACAGCCCATCAAAAAAAAATTGAGGAAACAGTTTCTATCAGA
This sequence comes from Dermatemys mawii, assembly GCA_007922305.1. Taxonomy (NCBI): domain Eukaryota; kingdom Metazoa; phylum Chordata; order Testudines; family Dermatemydidae; genus Dermatemys; species Dermatemys mawii. The sequence continues at coordinate 33,386,778 of ML677377.1, forward strand.
AAATACAGTTCCATCAAAGTCAAAACACTTTGTGAAATCAACGCCTCCTCAATGAAACGTTTCAGTTTTCCTGTCAGAATGAATGTTCATTTTGAATTTTGTATTATATTGCTTAAAATAAAATGTTGAAATTGAAACAATGATTCAATTCAATCACTCCTCAATTAAATTTGTTCACTATTTTCTTTTGCAGAGAAGTTTTAAATTATTGGGTTTTATTCCAAGTTTCAAAATCTCAGAATTCTCCATTAAATGGAATTTCTGTTCTCTGCACAGGGCTTTAACAAGCTGGCATTTTCTACTATATTTCTGTATCTGTCTTTGCTGTTTTTGGCACTGGGTGGTAGGCAGCTCTGGATGTAGGCAGAATAGAGTACTTCTCTTGGGCCTGCCTAGGATGGGGAGCCAGGCAAAACCAAAACCAGTTAAATGCCACCTTGTTAACCCTTGAGTTTGTGCGCAGCCATCTTTATAGGTTACAGAACCAATGTTTTTAGTTGTCAAAGCTGTCACTGAAGGGTGTGTAAAAGCACTGGGAGGTATAAGTGTACTGCAGTAGTGGCAGCACTGGCAATTGTTAACTAAACTGGTATTGCAACAAGTCAGGTGGCTTCCTCAGAGCAACCAACAGTACTTTCAATGCCAGTGCACAAATGGCAGTAATTTGGTGTGCTGTGTTACAGGCATGCTAAGAAGCTGAAATAGTGATTACAACATCTAAAATCTCTAGGGTAGACAGGGCCCTCCTGAGATTTACTTCCCAGCATGATCACAGCTAGTATTGCTAAGGCAAGGAATTTTGTTTTTTAAACATCCATGCTAACCAAAACTCATGCTCCAGACTACACTCCAGAAACGATATCTACACTGGTCTATAGCATGGCTAATGAACAGAGTTGCAACACAGTTTTGTAACTGTGTTACACCTTACTTACAACAGCTGTCAAGTTTGAAAACTGAGTAAGGTTAAGGGCAGGCCTACACACAAACATGCATCAAAATAACTAAATCAGTTTTAACTCACACCTTTTGTTACATCAGTGCAAGTATGTGGACACCCTTATTTTGGAATAAAAGTGTCTAAATCCAAAATTGCACCAACATAACAAAAGATGTGAATTAAAATTGATATATATATTTCAGTTACAAGTCTGTATGTAGACCTGCTCTAAAAGACTGCACCTTCATTGGCTTTTGCTGTTATTTAACTAAGGACCCAATTCTGTAAACCTTGCTCACATTAAATAGTACTTCATCCCACAAACAGTCTCACTAATTTCAAAGACACAAATGCTACAACAATATGAATAAAGATTGTAGAATCAGGCCTTAAAAGAGACATTTGACGGATCTCATATTAATATTGTCAGAGCCTTAAACGGAACATTTTTCTTTGCTATTCATTCTAGCAGGTTGTCCTACCTCTAGTGGCAGTACAAGAGAATTGCTGAATAAGTCATCTATGCAGTTAGTATGTTATAAGTAAGCAGTTTTTACATCCTGGAAATACTACACAAGTGTCTAAGTTGTGTGTGAAAAATGAAAATTTAAAACAATCCATATGTTGGTATTCTGCAATGCCCAGACTCTCAAAGTCAGGTCCTAGATATGAAAAGGCTTTCCAAGTCAAGTGCTATGATTTGCCCAAAGGAGAAAGTAACAGATTTTGGGCATGATCCTGTCTTCCTTATGTACCTACAATGCTCACTGCAGCTAGAGGCTAAAGCCCAACTCTCAAAAGGAAGTTATAAAAATCCAAGCCATGATTCATCTCTACTCTGGGACTGGGCAAATTGTATGCCATTTTGATGGAGAAATTATTCAACCTCGGGGAAGACAGAGAGTCACGGGAAAAGGACTTATTGTTTCTGACGGGAATGCAGCTAGTTAGCCTGCCTTATCCACTTACCAACATGTAACATCACTTACATCACCTCTGAATTTGGCCCAAGATGATTGACACCACTTGATTTCTTTTATAATCACTTCCTTAATGATCACTGCCACATCCTCATCACTCAGCAAAGCTAGTGGGAGCTACATGTGCAGAGGGCTTCCTGGAACGGGCCTTTGCTCATGTGACTCAGAATTTGGGCATCATTTTGTTTTCTTGGAGCCAAATTGTTCCCTCCCTTAGAAAAGACCCGTGGGAAGAAGAAAGTACACTGGAAACTGTGCAAGACTCATAACATCCCGAAGACAGATTGATTTGTCACCTCACATGATGGGGTTGAGGCCATCACCTGAAAAGCTCTGGGGGGAAATCAGGATCCAATCCCTCTCGAAACCCTGGGTATTAAAATGGGCAGTAAAATACTACCTGGTTTCCATCTCCAGATGGCTGCACTGATCCTGAAAGGCCCATAGGAGTTCCACACATGGAGGGTTTGAAGTACTGAGATGCAAGGTGAACTATATTAATTTAAGTGAAGCCTTTAATTCAGTCACTTTTTAATAAGATTTTGATAATTTATTTTATGTGAATCTGCAAAGAGTTTGCTTTTATAACATCTAATTGATAAGTATATAATCTGGCTTTAATTTAAGATCTGCAGGTGTTTCCCAATGGTAAATAATAGATTCTTTATTGCTTTCTTTACTCAGTGATGATAGGGGAAATGTCTGTAAGGTTCCTAGCATCCACTTGTATGCAGATAGAATCATATTTTATAATAGTCATAAATCTGACAGAATAGCCTCCTGCATTCAAGACAACACAATAAATATAGTGTTGTGGCTGAAGTAAACATGTTTGGAAGGAAAATGAAATAAAGATGTTATTAGAGGTTTTATGAAACAACCAAAATTGCTTATTTACAAAAGATGTATGTGTACATCCCTGAAAGGTGCAAGGCCCATGCTGAGCTTGCAGGTTCTTGATGAGCAGGACACTGTAGGATTCTCAGCAGGATCCTACAGACTCTGCAAAAATGGGCTTAACACTTCTCAGAGATGATGGCTGCCTACATAATGCTAAATTATCCTTGTCTATCTCAGGTTTTGAAAAGATGTCTATCACCATGGTATCAAAGCACCAATTACAGCATGACTGTCTTTGTACAGGTGTGTCTGATCACCTCTTCCCCCAAGCACTTCTGCACATGAGGTAGGCATAATATCAAGCACCACTGAGGAAACCTCTATACCTGTGTAAGGCATAATACTTCTGTACTCTGGATGCAAATTGATCCCACTGTAGAAGGCCTAAAGAGGGGTTTAAGTGGTACCTAGTCCTTGTGCTAACCTTGTGACCAAGAGTGAATTTCACCCTGGAAGCACTAGAGAAGAGGTTGACCTGCACTGTCTCCAGTGCAGCAATCTAGAGAGGGCAATGCTCTAGGCTCTATTCACACAAAGTAGTTTTTCACATTGGAGCAACTACTGATGCCCAGTATACTGTTTCCCTCCGCCCCCATCCACTTCCAAGGGGTATTATGCCTCAAACAGACAGACATCTTCCCTCTGTTGTGCTTGGGTACCTGGCTCTCATGATAACCTACAGAAAACATACGTATTATATCCAAAGTTAAAATTATTGTATAACTCACAAGCAGCAAAGACCTGGGTGTGTAGGAGGTCATCACTGGTAGCTGGAAAGTTCAGATGCTGCAAACACAAACAAGTAAAAAATAAGAAAATCTTAATGTAATGTTTTGGGTTTCTTAATGGTTCTCTAAAATGAAAGAATCCTCTCTTGTGAATACTACCAGTATTCACTGACAAAATGTACGTGAACAGCTCAGATCATTTTCTGCCGACATCCAAAATAAAAAGAGAACATAAACCATTCCCTCTTCCCTTCTCCCAAAGAGAACAAGAAAGATACTGATGCTCTTTCTTCTCTCGCCATCCAGCTATTTGCAAGGAAGAGTGCATTTCACATCTTGTGCTGCAGAATAGAAAAGAAAACAGAGGACTACTAAGAAAATGTAAGCTCCAGGGATTTATGACAATATGGCAATGTTCCAAATACAGGGCCTTTTATGATTTGCAGGGAGGAAGCAAACTCTTCTATGGCTTGCACAATCATTAAGAACTAAATATATTAAGAACTGAATACAAAACTCTTGTTAGAAAAATAATATTTGTCCTCCCTCCCCATCCGAAAGCTCCCTGCTTTCCCCACCCCAATTTATAACTCTTTAATTCTCACCATGTCTCTCATGTAATAACCCCATCTGTTTGTGTTCCATCTCTTGAAGAATAACTTTCCAAGACTCAAAGCATACTTTAAGGAGAAGAAGGCCCTCTCAGAACCTGTAAGATGTTTCACCATCAAGCATTCCAGCTTTTTTGCCACAATGAGTTTCACCCACATCACAGACGTATGGCATACTGATAAATTCAATATAGGCCCTTTCTCAGGGGGTTGGGTGGATCCTGTCTGTGAATCTGTAGTGCCACTTCCTCTATATCTAGATGCTGAAGGATTTGGTATTCCATTACGTATAATAAGTCCTTTTCCCGTGATTGACAAAGACTGGAATAAGGGTCTTGCTATACAAGTGTGAGAGGTGGTAGAAGAACTGAGCACAATAGAATATTTCTGACAATATAACAGAATACTTCACACAGGGAAGAAGTAATGAATCTCCATCATTTTAGACTGTATAAACAAAGGGGTAGTCACCACAGCAATGAAAAAACATGCACAGTGGGATCATTCAGGAGCCTTCTGTGTTTTCTGTCTCCATGCTCACATTTCTTATTTTCATAGTGTGATCAGGATACGATACTTCACATTACATGGCAAAAACTGGCTAGTGCTTTTAGGCTGTAAAATGGCAGTCCCAGAGAGATCTCCAAGATATGGGATCAGTAAAGATCCCCAACACCTAAAACTAGATATAGAAATAAAGTTTCAACCCTCACAACCTCATGAGGTTGTGCCTAACCAGGATGCCTAAAAAACCTGCAACCCCACAGAAGGTCCCTTATCTCTGCTTCCCTCTTCACTATTTTTGTTTCACACACCTCCCCCACACTATCTGTAACTGATTCCCACTCGCCCACCTGATTTTCTTTCAATTTTCTTTGAAAAAGAAATCTGTTCCTTATTTTGCCATTCCCCTTTTTGGCCCCATATTTTTACTAGGTCCAGGCTCCTTATACTGTCTCCATGATATTTCCAAAGCACCTTCCTATTACTGACTTCCCTCAGCAGCTATTGCAGGCATGACCAGACATGATGCTGCACTACACAGTCCCAGTCACTGGACATTTCCAGGCCTGGGCTCCCATAAACCATGGGACAACTGTCCTAGCTGTCCCTACTGGCACAGTCCTGGCATAGATTTATTAAGCATATTGCATAACACAGGAAGAGAGTGAACTGGATGTCTTATCTTTAATTTATGCTCCCAATGGACAAAGTTTACAGAGAAAATTTTAGGAGCATGCACCGTGATGTCTCTGCTCTCACTCATTTGATCTGCATTCTGGGATTAATTCCCCTGTGCACCAAAATGGCCAGTCACTTGATGTAGTTTTCACCAAGTACACATCTCTTATCTTTATGGTAAACCACAAACATTCGTCGCTCGGAACAAACATTGGGAGAAAGTCAAAATTAGCCTTTATAATGCTGTTAACTACCTCAAGTTAACTGGCAATTAATTCATTTAAAGTAAAAAACCCAAGCAGCCATACCTTTTGAATCGGTCCTCTCTCTAGGAACACAAATCCAGGCTGTATTTTGCTGCTTCCTCCAGAACATCTCTAAAATCTGGCCTTTCTTCTCCATTCCCATAGCTAAACTCTTATCTAGACCCTCATCATCTTTCATCCAAACTATTCCAACCTCCTCCTGTCTGGCCTTGACAAATCCCACCTTGATCCATTTATATCCATTTAAAATGCTACTGCAAAGATCATTTTCTTGTCTTGACTTTTAAGATCCTTCAGAGCCTACTTGTTATCTCTTATACCGTATCAAGACATTGAACCCTGCCTGTATTCTGCAAATGTCACTCTGTCTTGAATCCTCATTTATACAGTTTTCCAGCAAGCATCTTCTGCTTTCTCCCATGCTACCCCTTATGCATGTGAGGAGCTCCCTTAAATATCCACAAAGCCACCACATTGTCCTCCTTCAAATTCCTTCTTAAACTCTCCTACACCATGATGCCTAAAAAATATTCAGTAATGGTTAAGCAGATGGGGTGCTGTGACTGCTGCTTATGTAGTCTAACTAGTATCATCTCACTGTTATCTTGTACCTACTTTGCAGAGTTTACAATTGAATTATAAGATCAGAAAGTAGCCATCTATTCTCTCTCCTTCTATTAAGCTGTTAAGTTATTTGGGGTAAGTATTGTCTCTTTGTTGTGTTTATACAGCATGATTGGGCTGTGGTCTTTAGGTACTACCACACTACAAATAAAAAATGACCAGAGAACTTAGCTGTTCCAGATTTATTTTGTGCAGTTGTACTAACTAGGATAAAGGTATATAAGGAATAAAATCCCTCATCATGCTTCAAGATGTAAGCCAGTCACTAAGGTTCAGATCCACAGTGGAAGTTAGGAGCCTGAATACCTTTGTGGATCTGGGCCTAACTTTATGGAGTTAGCAGGAAACCTCCCTAAAAGAAAGTTATTGCAGCATTATCCATTATGTGAGTTTTTTCACTTTTCTCTGAAGCTTTAGGTATTGGCCATAGTCAGAGAGAGGATACCAGACTAGACAAACTACTGTTCTCACCTAGTATGGTAATTCCTACAACCCAATAGACTCAATATAGCATTGGTAAACAAAATAACCTAGTACAAGCAGGCGTCATGGCTGGGAGGAGTAGGCAGGAGATCAACATACATTTTAAATTTGCAGCAAGTAGTCAAGGGAGGCAGTTGTTATTCAGTATGTGAGGAGGTGTGGAGAACCAGTTTTATCCTGAAAGAGAAATGAAAAAGAAAATACATTCTTACAATATTCCATGGCTTTTGTTTTTTGTTTTTGTTTTTTTAATAAATGAGCTGGATCAGCTTTTGAAGCATGTTCATGACTACTGCATTAGGGATCTTCTGCTAAGACAGGTTTTCAAACAAAGAAAACATGGTAAATTTGAGTAGTGCATAATACAAGGGTCCTAGCTTTCCAAAAGTATTCCGAAGACTTAAAGTCTGCCAGCATAAATGTTTAACAATAATTCTTCAGCTGATTTTTAACAGACTGAACATTAAGCTGTTTTGGCTCACTTAAGAGCCATATTATGTATTACCAGAATATTTGCCATTATTATACTTTCACTGCATACATTTTCAGAGATTCTGAAAAGATTTCAATTTGTGCATTAAGCATTAATGATAAACTGAAAAAACAAATAATATATGGTTGTAAGATTCTAATTCCAGCTGCAGACATTAGTGACTGACCATATGACACATAGGAGACATTTGCGAGAGGATGGGTGTTGGCATTATCATCTAGGCTAAGTTCCAGTGTAATGCATTTCTTCGTATTTTACAATCCCTCTATAATTACAACTAGACAAAAGGTCACTTCCTGTTCTGAATTGTTGCATATTATTGTGAAGTATTAAATAGCTGCTGTGTGCCACATCAGAGGTGGCTGTATTTCAATAAAAGCGACAAACAGTCCTGCGGCACCTTAAAGACTAACAAGCATATTGGAGCATAAGCTTTTGTGGCCTAATACCCACTTTGTCAGATGCATCTGATGCAAGCGTATTGGAGCATAAGCTTTTCATGGGCTAATACCCACTTCATCGGATGCATCCGACAAAGTGGGAATTAGCTCACAAAGCTTATGCTCCAGTACGCTTGTTAGTCTTTAAGGTGCCACAGGACTCTGTTGCTTTTGCAGATCCAGACTAACATGGCTACCCCTCTGATTCTTGTATTTCAGTAGTCAGCAGAGTGAGTGCATCATGTAACGTACAAATGATTCTGGAATCCTGCTGTTTGAAAGGACAATATAAATCTAAATCATTAATCTGTTTTACTTATAATCATTGGTACTGAAAACAAACTGCAGGGTGTTAACAATCTTACTGCCCGGAAGGATCCGGCGGGATTACGCATTCATACAGTAGTGCTTAAGGGCCCAAATCAGATTCAGACACTAGATGTCCCGATTTTATAGGGACGGTGCCGATTTTTCGGTCTTTTTCTCATAGAGGCTCCTATTAACCCCCACTCCCTGTCCCTATTTTTCACACTGGCTGTCTGGGCACTGCACATACAGGACGATGTGGTCCCATCAAAACCAGTTCAAGAGAACAAAGGAAGGTCACCAACAGTGGGGGAGAGCCCAGGGTAAGTGGCAGGCAGACAGGTACCTAGAGACTGTACCCTTTGTTTCCGAGTCCCTCGTACTATCGTAGGACTAGGTGGCCAGAGACATGTTGGCTGTGGCCCACTGATCACCAGAGGTTTGGTGCCTACACAGACCGGCGGAGATTTCCCGCCCGCTGGGGAATTCTAAGGTAGGTCAGCGAGACTCTCCCATTAGCTTGAGGGGACCCGCGGGGCGGTGGGGGGAGGGGAGGCTGGTCAGCCCCGGACGGTTGACCCGGCCCGGCGCGAGCGCTGGGAGGCGCCCGCCCGAGGCGAACGCTCACAGACCGCAGCGCGCGCGATGGGCGGGCCATGACGTCACTCGGAGACGGTTCGGGAGGGTGCGAGTCAGCCACGATCCCGGCAGCCATAGCGACGACGCTTCCTGCAGTGTCGGGCGAAGCGGGGGGGCTGACAAAGGGGCTCAGCGCAGGCAGCCGGCGAGCCAGGACCCGGCGGGCCCCGAGGGGTGAGTGCGGGAAGCGGCAGGGGGGGGGGGGGGGGGGGGGCGCCCCGCGGCCCCCCCGGGGGCAGTCTCGGGGTCCGAGGCGGCGGTGAGGGGCCCCCACGGGCCGGGCTGGGCAGCGAGATCCCCGGTGCTCGTGAGTGGGGCAGGGATGGGGGTTCCCGGCCCGAGGGAGTTTGGGTCCGTGCCCCTCAGGGCTGGGGGCGCCGGAGAGCCGGGCTCTCCGGGGATGGCCTATCCCATCCCCCACGGCAGGAGCTCCGTGGCGGGTGGGCAGCGCCGGGTCGGGTTCTGGCCGCGGAGCCCCCGCCCCCGCCGGGCTGTTGACAGGTCCCGGCACTTCAGCCGTGCCCGGCCGTTGTAAACACGCTCACGTGAGCTGCGCCACGTGGAGCAGGCGCGGAGCCTGGCTGCCCCCGAGCCGGGGCGGGGACCGGCCGCCACCAGGGAGCGGTCCCCTCCCGGCCGCAGGCACCCAGCTGGGACGGGCCTGGCTGCCAGCTATCCCTTGCCGCCCTGGGGTGAAGGAGGAAAGGGTGGGGAGCTCACCCCGGCTGCCCCTTTATCAGGCCAGGGAGAGGGGCTTGGAAACCTTCCTCCTCAACTCGCACTAGGATCTTTTACTCTGTCTTCGCCCCTATCTAGAAAATCAAAAGCTGGGAAGTCTCAGGAACTAAGTAGGGCCGGGCTCGAACTGGGGAGGGGAGCATGCAGGGGGGAGCTGATTCTGCCCCAGCTGGAAAAGAGTTTGAAATAGTTCTGGTGTTCCAATACTTTCCCTTCTCCTCCCCCAGCTGAGGCATTACAGTCAGACCAACTCCAGATCAAGGACAGTGGTACATAAAGGGTTGGCCAAGATGGACTCTCTTTTGTCTCATTAGTATGTTTAAGAAAAACCGATTTCCCTCCCCGCAGCTGGCCCAGCTCAAAAGTCAGTTTCTCACAGATGCTTGGATTTATTTTTCCCTGATTGAGAGCTTTACCTGGATAAAAACAACATACAGTATTAACATACCCGATTTCCATTTAAAACTATTGTAAGCACCACAAAAATAAGGAAATTCAGATTGAGATAAGTAAAATTTCAATAAAGTAAATCAAACTAAAACAGAATGGATCAGAATAATAACAGTATTATTTAGGATTTCCTTGTTTTTGTCTTTGTGACCTAGGTAATTTTATCCAAGTATAATTTTTGCATCCATTATTTAAAATATCTTTCAAGGGAAAGAATTCCTGCAGAAACTTATACAATTAGACACAATAAATCATGTTACTCATATCTCATTAATATGATATAATAGATAATACTTTTAAATTATCAGATCTCAAAGCACCTTGCAAGTATTACTTGCATTTCACAGTACCATGTGAGGTAGATAGTACAACCATTTTGGCTCCTGTTCTGCAAAATGTGCTTCTGAGTAGTCCCATAGATTTAAATAGGACAACATACACACTTCAGTACCTTGCTGAATGGAGGCCTTTATAGACTAACAATCTGAGGCACAGAGAAGTTAACTAATTTGCTCAAGATCACACAGTGATTCATTGACAGCTAGAAATACTAGAACCTAGCTGTCCTGACTTCTGATTCTGTGCTCTAATCACTAGATAACTCTCCCTCCCAAGTAATTACAGGAAGTTTAACATGTAGATTGTGTAAGTATATATTAAGGCCATTTAAAATTACCCTGATAAATAAAGTAAATTGATTAAGCTGTTGGAATCTCATTCTCATACTTAACTTTAACCTCAAACTGTGTTGGATTGATTGACAAATCTGAAAGGACAAGAATTTCTTACTGGTCTTTTCATCCTTAATGATTCTGAAGGGGGCTGTGTCTTACTGTGTATATACATAATGAAAACATATCAATATCCTGATCATATTTTGGAACTTGACACAGTTTGCATTATTTGGCTAGTACACTGGTTTTCAATCATTTTTCATTTGTGAACTCCTACAAATTCTTGAATGGAGGTGTAGACGCTTTTGAAAATCTTAGTCTGCAGACACCTGCGGTTGAAAAAACACTGAGCCAGTAGATGATACATACAAGGTATTGCACTGGAGCTATAAGAGATGCGCAGTTTAAAATCTCAGAAAACTAATGTACATATTAAGATCTTTTTAAAGATTAGCTCATTGTTCTGAATAAATTGTTTACCCAGTTTCCCCTTTAAAAAGAAGCATTTGTAGTCCTGAATACAAAAAAGGAGTATAGACTAAGCTCAGAAACCATGGTGATGAGCTGGTTATAAGAACATGAATAGAACAGAATCTTAAATTTGAAAACTTCCTGATTTTATTTTTAACTTTTTTTATTAAATTTAAAAGTAGCCAAAAATCAAAGTTCTATGCTTGGAGAAATGTTACATTTTAGTCCAGTTTTTCTCTGCCAAGTTAAAACTTCTTGTAAAAGGGGGTTTCTAAAGGAAATGCTGGCAAACCAGTGCTATCATGACACAAGCAGTGTACGTTTAGGTATTTTATGGAGGAAGATTTCTTTTTAGAGCTGGAAAGTCATCACTTGTAGAGTAGCTGTTATACTGTATAATCTGTTGGCAAAACAGCTAACTGCTAAGATGATATGAGCTGTGTGCAAGTGGATCCCTGCACCTGCAGAGTCTCATTGACGTCACTAAAGCTCCATACAGGTGCAAGAGTCCACCTGTGTGGATTAGTCTGCAGGAGGCCTTAGGCCCTGATCCTGCAAAGATTTACGCCCATGCTTAGCTTTGTGTGTTGTTAATAGTCCCTTTGATTCTAATGAGTTTTGTTGTTATAGATCTCTTTTATAAAGAACTTTGAAATCTACTACTGATTTGTCAAACATAAGTTATACTGACAAAAGAACTTTTATGCTGGTATAATTGTCATCGTAAAGGCTTTTTCCAGTAGCACATTGTTACAAAAAAAGTCACGTTCCTAAATTATGTTGCTATGAGGCAAAAGAGTCTAGTGAACATAACCTTAGTCCTTCACATTGGTGAAAACTTACCACTTTCCATTGATACCAGTTTGAAAATAACTTTTTACCCAGCCAATAAATGACAAGTGGATGCAACAGCATGATGCATATGTATATTTAAAAAGACAAACACAAAAATATGACATTTGGAGTTGAGATAGGATCAGGGAATCTGCAATGAATACAGTGCATGTGTTAAAATAAAAAATAAAATAAAATGTAATAGTAATACTGTAACTGAAAAAGAAAGAATCACATTTATTGGAACTTTAGTAATCCAATAAAATATTTCAAAGTAGCCAAAAACATATTTTCTATTAGTTATTTAGTAATGTAGTAAGTATGTTTAAAACCAAGGGTGGGCAAATCTTTTGCCCTGAGGTCACATTGGAGTTCCAAAACTGTATGCAGGGCTGGGTAGGGAAGGCTGTGCCTCCCCAGACAGATTGCCCCCTGTCTGCCCCTTCCCACTTCACGCCCCCTGACTGCCCCCCTCAGAACCTCCAGTCCCCCCTGCTCCTTGTCCCCTAACCACCACCCCCAGGACTCCACCCCCATCCAACCTCCTCTGCTCCCTATCCCCTGACTGCCCTGCCCCCCATTGTACCCCTCACCCCCTGACAGGCCCCCTATGAATCACACACCTATCCAACCACTCCCTGTCCCTTGACTCTCCCCACCTGGGACCCTCTGCCCCTTATCTAGCCCCCACAGCTCCCTGCCTCCTTACCATGCTGCTCAGAGCACCAGGACTGGCAGCTGCACTGCCCGGCCACAGCCAGCTACACCGCTGTGCAGTCAAACACTGGGGCAAGTCAGCGGCTCTCACAGCTGAGCTGCGCAGCAGGAGCTCCCAGCCCTGCCACCCAGAGCGCTGGTGGCATGGCGAACTGAAGCTGCAGGGGAGTGGAACAGCAAGGGAGGGGCTGGGGGCTAGCCTCCCCATCTGGGAGTTCAAGGGCCAGGCAGGATGGTCCCATGGGCTGGAGGTGACTCGCAAGCTGTAGTTTGCCCACCTCTGTTTAAAACAATCAATCATGAGGAAAAAAATCTTTTGTGCAGTTTAGCCAAATGCATATATGTAGATTTAGCCAAATGAGAGCTTTTAGTATCTTTTTTCTTATGTTCTTGCACTGTAATTAGCTTTTCCTAGAATTCTCTCTTCTTCTATTGCTTGTAAGAAATAGTTTATTTGAAAACAGTTTTGTATTCCTGTGAGCTGGCATTCTTTCAAGTTAGATCCTGATACAGTTCTTATATGTTTGAATGAAACAGTGAATGTTATTTAGGAATATCACATTAAGATGCTCAAGTCCTACTAATTAGACTTGCCGTGCAAACTAATTGCAGTGCTTACTCATCTCTTCTGAAATAAAGTATTTACCAAAATTCTGAGAAGAGCACAGAATCTTAATTGCCATTTGCTGATATGTAGCCTAGTTAAAAAGTGTTTTGAAAAAGAAATAGAACATCAGTCAGGAATATCATCAGGGATTTGTTATTAAAAGAATATAATTAGCATTCTAGTCTATTGGAAAGTAATCCTGGGTTCTGAAAAGAAATTGGATTTTAGGAAAAAAGATACTGGAGTAAGAATAGTTAGTCCTTAGGAAGGACAATATGCACCTACTCTTGGAGAATTTTTAAAAATAAAATAATATATATATTTTAAGTTTTTACATCCTGAACCAGAATTAAATTCTGTCCATCTGGTAAAGCATGGACTAGTGGTTTTAGTCCTTTTGGATGTTTAGGTATCAGAAGCTGAAGTTTTGTGAAAATTAGCTTGGATATAAAATATTGGCACTTTGACATGTAATGTAATGATTTAAAACAGAAAATTAGGTTTATTTACCATCCATAGCATTAGGACTGTATCTGCACTAGGGAATTCTAGAAACAAAATTACCACTGGTGCAACCACCAGTTAGGTTGCACATGAGTAACAGGTTTAGTTAATGTGGTAGCAAAATGCTGAAAACCACTAGGAGCCTCATCTCCGCAGGTGACAGCAAAAGTGGAATTTTTTTAAATTAACATTTCCTAGTGTACATCCAGCCTGAGAGTCTCCAGTCATAGTCTCAGGAGGACACCAAGAGTATTAGCCTGTAGAAAACATAGTGAAATACTGTTTTAGGCCACAATCATGTGAATAGGCTTGTTCACTACAGTGGAATTACTTAGTGCATAAAGACAAGCATCTGTGTAAATATTTGCTGGATTGGGGCCTTATTTTTATCTTAAAATCACGTTTGGGAGTATGATATGAACAGGTTGTGGGGTTTTGTTTTTTGTTTTGTTTGGATTGAGATTCCAGAAATGAACCTGAAAAATCTGGGGGAGGGAGGGTGATGAAGATATTTTGGTTACACACTGGCAAAAACAATCATTCTTAACAATAACTTAATAACTACAAGTTTAGCTTCAGTAAATGTGATGAAAAAATCCAAAACTTACCCTGTACTATTGAATAATGACAAATATCTTATACATCCTATTTGATTTTTAATTCACTGCCTTTACACTGAACTCCTATTATGATCAGACTTCAAAGCTGCAATTAGACAAAGAATTAAGGTTTTCCTGATTCTTTTGCTCTGTATCTTTTCACTGTGATCTGGCTCCTATACAAACATGATATACATAACATACTGTACTGTATCTTAGGATGTTTCAGTTAGGTCGCTAGTGTGCTGTCATGCTGACCAATATTGTCCCATTGTTTCCTTGTTCTGTGTGTCTCTCTTGATCCACCTGTTGTCTCTTGTCTTATACTCGGGTTATAGGATATTTGCAGCAGGAACTCTTTCTGTTCTGTGTTTGTAGAGGTCTTAGCACACTGGGGTTCTGGTCCATGAGGCGTGAGGCACTACCACAACACAAATAATAATTAAAGGAAGACATGCCGGTTTTAAAATGGATGAAAACAAAATGTCAAAGATGAGTAGAGTTATGTTAGCTTAAATGTTTTTGTAGGCACTTTAAATAATTATAAACAAGCTGAAAACCAAATGTCAGGTGCTGTATCTATGTATCATCTGCTGTCTGATTAGGTTCTGTGGATTTGTGAAAACAAACACAATCATCGTTCCATTTCCTTTCTCCTGCAGAATTGCCAAAATGCGTTGGAATTCTTAAATGACTCAAAACCAGAAGTCTGTTTGGGATACAAAATCATAAGAGCAGAAGAAGCAGCAGGAGGGATTCGGTGCCAATGCAGCAACAAAAAAGACAGCCAGAGTTAGTGGAAGGAAATCTTCCTGTTTTTGTGTTTCCTACGGAGCTTATATTTTATGCAGATGACCAGTCAACACATAAACAAGTGTTGACTCTATATAACCCCTATGAGTTTGCCTTAAAATTCAAAGGTGGGTTTCTTAGGTTCAGTTTCATTTAAGGTTTCCTTTATCAGTCTACCTGTAGTTTATATAACAAACATAAGTTATGAAAACTATAGTGATATGCAAATATTCAGATTTGTCTTTTACCACAGTCTATTAAAATTTGTGCTGCCGCCGGTTTATACCATGTAACCACCAGTGTCCTTTTCATTTCAGTTCTTTGTACAACTCCAAATAAATATGTTGTTGTCGATGCTGCAGGTGCAGTGAAGCCTCAGTGTTGTGTTGATATGTAAGTAAAAATAGCTCAGTTCTCCCTAACTGCTGAAGATTTGAATAACTACATCAATTAATTATATGTCTAAACCTCAGCTTGTGTTTAAAAGGCACATTTTAAACTACACTACAGAAAATGTTAACTTCTAGTCCTACTATATCATTTACATTTTGTTGAACAATAAAATATTTTAGTGCTTGCACAAGTTGCTTGGTAATTCTAAATTTGCCAGAGAAAATTAAATACTTGAATATATGAAGTGAGTTCCCACTTTAATCTGATAGAACCTCAAAGTTTTATATTAATGAGCAGAAATGCATTGTTGCTAAATTTTATGAATTGGCAAGAAAAGTAATCCAACAGTGAATCGAGGACACTGCATCACAAAATGTAGGTTGTACAGTACTCATTTAACAATATCATAGTTCTGCGTTCTTCTGGCTCTCCCCCTCCCCCCCCCCTTTTTTTTTGTAATTTATGGCAGAGGCATTGCCTTTTTACTTGTGTAAATATGAATAAACAATAGTAGAGTGCTAATAAATAGATCCTATAATTTTAAAAGTAAACCTTACTAATACGAACCACACTAGAATACTTTGCTATACTCTAAGTCTTGTGGTTTTGTTTTGGTTTTTTTGTGGGGTGAGGTGGTGGGGTTGGGTGAAAATTATTTGCAGATTGGCGAAGTGAGAATATGTGAAATTCTAATATGGATGCTTTCCATTCGCCATGTAACATAGTATACTTCTGCTGTCCTGTGAAGATACTCTTGCCTACCATTACCTCCTTCCTTGGCCTCAACTCACTCACAGAGAAGGGCTGATGGCCAGTTAAGCATTACCTTCGAAATTCCCAGATGTTAACTAAGGCTTCTAGTTTTTTTGCTTTCACCATGACTTATCAGTATTGCCTGCTGTAATTCAGAGCAGAACAAATTGATAAATAGTCATTTAATTGAAAATAGCTTGACATGTTTCAGCTTCTGTATGTTAGTTTCGTGCTGATCTACATGACTTCAAGGCTGCAGTATGTGTTTCGTGAGCATGAAGTATCCAAAATAAATAAATTAAAAAGGAAATGGGTATTCCGATTACACATTTATTTACTCCAAAAAAAGCATTCTTTATATTTTCTGGCCAATAAATGCCATTAACAAAACACCTTCTTGTAATGAACTCTTGGTTCTCTGCAAAGCAGAGGACACTACTCTGAAATGAGGAGCCAATCTGATACTATAGCACTGGCCTCACCAGGAGTGATTGGGAATTTCAAGGGAGTAACCAACTAACACTTCCCATTAAAAAGCATCAGTTGGTGGGGTTCAGCAATCCTGTTAAAGGCACAAAAATGATCAACACATACCAGTGCACAAAATGTTTATATTACTGTAATTCAGGGGATCATTCTGGTCTCTAGCTGATCTTTATGAAAGTTTGATTATCTTTGGGTCTATCTCAGAAAACTTTAGTTTCCTTAGTTAGGTCTCCAAGAATATTTTTTCAGCAGGAAATACCTGACTCCTTTTTGGGGGATGTAGTCTCAGTATGGGTAACATTCTTGGAACTATGTTTATTGCTGTGAGCTTAGGATATGAACTGTGCTGTATATGTATGGCCCTTTGCCAGATAAACCGATATTCTACAGAGCTTCTAATTGTGCAATGCTCTCTAGTAAGAAACAGGAGAATGTATCTGTTTATATGGGTCTGTAGAGAAACATCTATTTGCTTGACAATAACTGTATATGCTCAAACAGAATCTTTACATAATGCTATGCTGATGCGTAAAAGCTGGGTACTAACAATAGAAAAGAATTCAAAGCAATACAAGAAGTCTTAAAAAAAAAAAAATCAAAGGCTGGAAGCTGCTGCTCTGACATAAGCAAAAGTGCATGCCTGAGCAAGGACTGCAGGTTAAACCTTCATTGCGCAGTGATCTACTCAAGACAGTCTACTCTTCACCACATGGTAGATGCCTAGCCACAGATGACATAAATTTACTTGATGAAACTCCATGATGGCCAAACTCATTTGCTTATGAGGTTATGGAGAAGCGCCTATGTTCAATAAGCATATGGTTTACAGGTTGATGTATTTCAAACCTCTGTCATTTTCTGTTCTCTTTTGAAAGCCCCACTTAAATTACATGTTAATTTTAGGCATACACAGTATTTTAATAACAAGCCTTGGTGGGTATCTTAATGTGATCACAAAATCCAGTTTCTTAAAATTTGGTCCAAAATGCAGAAATCATGGGGGAGTTTTGTGCAGTAGTATAATGCTGAAGTGGCCAGTTTCCTGAAACAATGTTAAAATGGCACTACCCAAGGCCAGTGTAGTTAGAAACCTTTATTCATAGGAGTTTGCAACTTGCTCTGGGCTGAAAGTTGTCAGACTGCACATTTCTTGAAGCTGATTGGCTTAAATGTGGATTTTCTTTTAGTAGCTCTTAATATTTCAAAAGGTTTTTATGGTCATTCAAGTAAATAATTTGCATTTAGGGAAAAAAGCAGTTACGGTACCCATTATGGTGGCTAAATATTGTGGGATTTTAAAACTAGGTACACATGCATTTTCATAATTATTTAACACTACAGTGAAGACCCAAGTGAACAAACTACTGTTCATAGAAGAGAGGTATGGAAGAGATTTAGTTAAGCTTTGCTATTTATGTGTCCTGCATGAGACTTGACATGAAGTATGATAGAACTGCATAATTTTGGGTGCTCAGATAATGGTCGTGGGCATAATATAAGTATCCTGACCCAGGCGCTGCAGTTGAAACAATACAGATGGATCCCTTGAAAGGGGCTCTGCATAGATACAGGGGTCTACCCATACAAGCTAGTTGCAGGTTTCTAAACAGAATGTAAGAGAAATATCCACAGAGCAGTGAAAAGATCTGCAAAATGTAACTACATATTTAGCTGAAACACTTAGAGTGGTTGGTTTTTGCTTTTGAAGATGCCCCTAATACTTTTGTGATTGTGAATACAATTATTTTGCCTTCTAAAAGAACATTCATAATTTTTTTTTATTTTTTTTTTTTGTTAATCTACAGTGTGATTCGTCACAGAGATGTTCGGGCTTGTCACTATGGCACGATAGACAAATTCCGTCTCCAAGTGTCTGAGCAAAGCCAGAGGAAAGCATTAGGGCGAAAAGAAGTCATTGCTACACTACTTCCATCTGCAAAAGAGCAACAGCAAAAGGAAGAAGAGGAGAAAAGAATAAAAGAACACCTGGCTGAAAGTGTCTTTTTTGAGCAGACTTTGTGTCAACCAGGTAGTTAGTCTTACCTAGCGCTCTTCTAGATCTAAAAGTTTGGTACAGCTGAAATGACTGGAATAAGGTTAAACTATAAAAAAGATAGTCTAACTTAACTTCCTTTTTGCTTTCTTGTAATGGTACATTGGTTATTGTTAGGCTCTGGAATACCATAACCACGCTTATGCTATTGCTGTTTTGCTTATGTCCTCTTTAGTCAAATGAGAGAGCTATAAGCTACCATGTGCCCCCAAAGTTACATTTGCTATCCAGAGTTTTGTTCATTTGAGTAATGTGTCTTAAGGGTCCAATCCTACTGTACAAGCAAATTCCCACGGACTTCAGCAGGAGATGTGGCTACAAAGGATTGCAGGATCATACCCTTAGAGGCTAATTTGTTCTATCAAAGTGTGTCTCCAAATGTATTTTTGTCTGTTTCAGAACTTTAATCCTCCACGTCTTGAGCAGCAGATGCAGCCAAACACTTTCCACACATGGTACTCCTTGTGTGCCATGTTCTTTGACCTCTGAAATGTACAGAAAAGTGGAGTTACAAATATCTGCTATGCACATGCTGTAATATAGAGAGTAGGTGATATACCAACAGCCATGGCTGAAGCATGAGCTCTTGCAAATTAGGGGTGGCAGGGTGAGAAGGCTTGTTAATTCACTGATTTGTTGTCTTCTAACTTTTACCTGACTAGCTGAAAATGCACTTTCCTCCACACCACCTCCAATCTCTGACAGCTTAATTCCAGAAAAGGCAGGGAGTAGAATACACAAGGGGGACTTAAGTACTGAAAGTGGCAATTAGACACATAAGTCCAACATTTAGGCACCCCTAGCTTGCACAAAAGCCCTGCACAGCTGTCACCTAACCTTGTAGAGGCACCTAGAATCCCATGGCTCCTATGTTTCCACCATTAAAGTACTGACACTGCCCAGCAGCTGAGTGCCTAACTCACCTAAGTCCCAGCAGGATTCACAAAATAGGCATTCCCCTGCCTCTCTTGCCTTCAGGACCCAATGTGGTTAGTTCTTAGGGCTGTGGTTCTCAACCAGGAGCACATGTAGCCTTGGGGATATGCAGAGGGCTTCCAGGCAGTACATCAACTCATTTAGATATTTGCTTAGTTTTACAACAGAATACGTAAAAAGCACTAGCATATTTGCTGGCAAGAATGGAGCAGACAGAGCAGCAGAACAGTATAACATGTATACAAGCCTGCAAACTAAGAGCATCTGATTGGTAGGGTTAAAATGGGACCAGAATTGCTGACATCCTCCAAGAACTGCAAAATCAATTTTGAAAACAGGAGCTATTTTCATATTGAATCCATATCTCCAAAACCTAGTGTGGCAAATTACTGGCACTATTATGATGGGTCCCACACTTTCTCTTGTGGGGGGTTCAGGGAGCTATTTCTTGCCCCTGAAGAGGGTATTAACTGCCCCACTAGTATCCTAGAGGAGGGGGAGTGGAGAGGGAGGGACCCAGGCCCACCCTCTACTCTGGGTCCCAGCCCAGGGGCCCTGAGGATAGCGGTAAACCACCTGAATTAGCTATTCCTTCCCCTGGGCTACTTCCCTCTCCTACCCTTCAGTTTGTGGGGCTTCCTGCCCTCTCTCTACACAGGTCAGGTGTCTCTTTACCTAGGGTCTGGGTGATCTTGGTTCCAAACTGTTCATTGCACCAACTAATATCCTCCTTCCCTGTCTGCCTGAAGCAGGGGGTTTTATTAGGTTCTTAGCAGGGCCTTAATTGATTACAGGTGTTCCAATCAACCTGCAACCTTTCCTAGTCTGCAGGGAGCCACGCCTCAATTAGCTCTGAGCTTACATATCTCCCCTCAAGCACTCTACCGCAGCTCCCTGACTCTTCTCTATCACACTAGGGTATAAAACTTGGCTAAATGCTAATGCCTCTAAAGATTCTGGGTGAAGATCTTTCAGACTCCAACATACCAGTAACTTTTTTTTTTTAAAAAAAAGGGAGGGGGGTGTAAATACAAGATGTTTCTAGAGCTTTGAACAGTTACCTACTGTACTACAACCAGTAAGGTGTGCTAAGAATGGGGTTCTATCCTTGTCTGCATTCTCTTCTTCTGGCAACACTGGACCTTGTGTGTTATTAGAAAATGGGCTTTAGTGGCCGATTCACTGTCCCCTATGGGGTGAATGGTGTTACATAGCCATAGTGCAGGTGCAGCTCCATTGGGGGAGGAAGACAGTGCTGGAACTGGAGTTTAAAATCCAAAGCTTCTATGCAGGAGAGGGGCTTTTTCTACCCTGAGCACTGAAAAGGGACAGTTGTCAGGGATCCTACCCATGTAGGGGTGGGGGGCTTCTTTAAGCTCTCACTCTGTTTGGGGGGGGGAGGGGCAGGGATGGGGACATGCCAATTCTACTCTTCTCCCTTTATTGCAATTGAGAAGGGGGTGGGTGGAACTCTTTTGGCCTAAGGAGCCTGCTGCGTATCCCTGGCTGAACTCTGTTCTGGAGCTGTAAATAAAAGGAGACTTCTTCAGGCTGTGCAGCCCCTTTAAATATTCTTCTCTTGTTGTCCATCAGCCATGGAAGATCCTGTGCCTTACTAAGCCAGGGAATGGAGTCCGTGTGCTTGGCACATCCCCAAGCACTGCTGAAACATCCCATTGCCTGGTCTATAGTAATGAGCTGTCAGACTCCACCACTGGGGAAGGGATGGGCTTGGGCAGCCACATTCCAATTGTCTGCCTCAGCCCAGGGAGCAGCCTTCAGAGCTGCAGAACACGGGGTGCTGGTGGAGTTTTTGCATGGTGGTACCCTCAGCATAACTAAGCAGCACAAAGAATACCCTAAAAGTACATCAGGGAAATTCAGGATAATCTACCAACAGCAAGCTGGGCAGCTTCCAAGCTCCAATCCTCCCACATCCTTTTCAGCACTTTCCCACCCATAAAAGCCTGGGAAAAAGATGAGTTTGCACTGTACCCTGAAGGCATTTGATCCAGGACCAAGTTGGGGAATGAATTCCAGTGCTGCAGAGCCCTCGTTGAGACTGTCCAGCCAACTGACCCATCTCGTTTATGCCAGCATGGCTCCAGCTGAAGGGTGTTTAAGCACCTAAAACATTTAGGGCTCCATCTGAAGTCTCTCAGCTCCTAGAACATTTAGGGCGTTGTAAATCAGTATCAGCACCTTAAACTTCATCCAGAAACCAATAGGCAGCCAGTACAGATTGTGGTGTGCTGGTTTAATATGCTTGAAGTAAGGTACTTCACTTACTGTCTGTTGCCTTCTGGGCTAGCTAGCATTTCTGGATGGCTTTAAAGGATCATAAGCAACAACATTTTCTAAAAGATGTCCATAACATTTTCTAAAATATGTCCAAAACAGCTCTTCTGTAAGTCATAATGTTGTGATTACAGTTGATATCTGAATATGCCAGCGCTGGAAACAAATTCCTTACATCAGTGGAATGTATGGATTCCCAGCTCTCCAGCGATATCATGGGCTGTTAGACCATAATCGTGCCATAGGATCAACGATCCTGCACCTCCCACTAGTGTAACTTGAACACTGGAGATAGGGAAAAGGAAACCTATTCATCATTGTCATCCTTTAGGAAGAAGGATATTTGAAAGTGGGTTGGTGATTTGAAATGTTAAAATTAATCCCAGCAGTGTTGGAGAAATGGGCAGAGAGTAGATGGGGTGGCCATAGGGGCATGACAAATGCAACATCTCACACACATGCACTATAAACGTTTTTCCAGAATGCGAAACATTTAAAGTTGAATGCTGCAGACTTTCATTGCAATGAATGCATTTTTGTTTTTCAGAAAACAGATCTGCCTCATCAGGACCTAGTTTACTAACTGTCTTCCTGGGAATAGTATGCATTGGAGCACTAATGCTACCGACACTGGGGGAAGTGGAATCCTTGGTGCCTCTCTACCTCCATTTAAGTGTGAATCAAAAGTTAGTAGCTGCTTATGTTTTAGGTAAGGGTTTTGAAAAGGATTTTTAAACAGCTTTTTTCCATTCTCTACTGGAGTCAAAGTACTGATCAAATGAACTTCTATGAAATTCACTACTGGCTTGATGCGATGATTGTACTTTCATGTCTCGGGGCCAGGATCAAGACTAATTTCATTCTGTTCCATCTCCACTTGTACATAATGTAGAAAGTCACAATAGTACTTGCTGGTGTTGAGACGGAAGCCCTCACCCTTAGCAATATAAGTGTTCTGGATAAGTGTCTTATTTGGCCATCAGAACAAGAACCTGGTATAGAGGCCTCTCCTCCACCTCATTTGTCAAAGAAAGCTATTGGAATACATTGCTGTTTCCTACGGTGTCTGCCAGGACTGCACTGTAAAATTGTAGGTCAGTCATCTTATCTGTTGATACTGGAAATTCCTTCTCTTCATCCCCTCTAACCCCAAAGAGATCAAATGTGAAGAGCTGCCTGCCTCCTTTTACCCTCGCTTTTAGTAATGAGAAACAGAACTGCACATAAAGGGTGAACGGACAGGGCAACACCTGCAGCTGATTCCCAAACCTGTCACTTGCTCCTTCAAATGGCAGGAGTGAGAAGGCAGCCCCTTATCTCATGAGAGAGCGCCTTGTTACTCATCAGCAACCAAAGCTGATTTCAAAAGGAAGGTAGCATTGTACTGCTCTGTGCTTTCCTATTGCCTGGCTGAGATCAAGACTAAAATGAGGATGAGCAGCCTGAAACTTAGACTAGATCTAATTGAGGTGATGTTAGTGGGATGGTGGGAAACAGCACAATTGTGTGGTGGACCCTGCGCCTTCTAGAGGTGGTTTATTCACCTTTTGTCCAAGTCTGTGTTATGGGTGTGCATTTTAACTCACCTAGTGTCAGAAGCCAAAAACGTCTTCATATGAAGCTATGGTGATTGTTTTTTCAGATCTGCCTCCAGTAGTTTTCGACTTTGTAACTTGTGGATGATTACAGTATGCCCTGTTCTTGAAAACCACTCAGCTCTCTCCACCATCTGTTAGTTACTCCTGAACAATTATAGGGTTCACCACACTGCAGCATTAGGTGCTTCTGTGCTTGCAGGTCTGGACTCTAAAATATTAGCTGCTTCAGAACCTGGGGCAGTCAGAAAATTAGGGTCAAGCAAACGAAGTCAGACAAAATCAATTACTCAATCTGCCAAACAGAGTAGGTTCATTTCAGGTTTAAGTGTAGTGTCAGCGGTTCAGCGTTAATACCAGGGGCAGTTGAAGGTTGCATGATTAGTGCTAGAGAACCTATTTGTAAAAAGTCAGGTTTGACACTTCTTAAATCTGCTCTCCGGCTGATTGGGGAAGGCCTTTGGCAGTGGAGGCAGTGAATGGATACAAGAGCACCAGTGCCAAACACATTTAGGCACCTCCCCTTTCACTGTAGCTCTGCTGTTGGTTGCACACTCTGCTGAGTGCTGGGGAGGAGTCTGAGGGAACTTCTCTCACTGTGTGAGTGATGACAGGAAGTCAAGCTGCCCAACATGACTGATTGTAAATAAAGACGCTGTGAAATGCAGAGCTGAAATGAAAACGTTTGTTACTTAGTTTAGGTGGTGCCAGCAACATTTATATTAGAAAAGCACCTCAACCAAAATCTGTGCCTCATTGTGCCAAGTCCTGCACATGCAGAGTAAGACAGTCCTTGCACAGAATCTAACAGGCAACAATAGGTTAATTTCCAGACAGTCTGATCCATAATGGTTCACTGAACATGCATCACTTGTTGCACTAAAGTCTCTGGATCTGTTCAGACTCGATTATCTAGACAGGATTAGTTCTTTAGAACTAACATTTTAAACAAACACTGATTCTGATTCAGCCAAACTTTTGTTGAATAATATTTGAAAGTTATTCCTATAACATATTCTAAGTGAAATATATGTAAAATTTCACTCTGTAGATTTATACACTTATTTTCTGGCCTGTGACAGTCAACTGTTAGACCTCTACTTCGAATGTTTTATTCAGTTAAATTAAACTGTTCTTCATTTCTCATCTTTCAGGTCTCATCACCATGGTTATCTTGAGGACATGAGTTATGACTTAATTGGATGTAAAAAAAAAAAAAACCCAACCTTATCTGATTATATATTTACATCATGAATGTGGACTGCCTTTTACTCTCATGTGATGCATTAAGACGCTAGAAAAGCTATTCAGTGATTTAAAATACTTTCAAAAGTGTAATATTTTAACTATATATAACTATAAATAAACAAGACTCTTAGGTGCTTCTGTTACAGCTATGGAATGTTTAGTGATATCTGTGAAATTATTTTGAAGAAACTTTTATATCTACATCTACTGTACAAAAGACATTAAAGCAACATTTGTTATTTTAAATCCATGTTCACATCAGTGTTTGATCACTATAAAAGCAAACTGTTCATTCTGAAAGGTTCATTTGTTTATTCCATTGCTGTAAGTACAGAGGTTACCACATAACATTTTATGTATAAATACCAGCATGATCAGAGTTTACGTAAGGCTTGTCATTTAAGATTAAATTTGAAATTCCATCACTAAAAACTATGAAATAAATACATTAAGTTTAGATGGCGAATTCATTCATTCTCAGTTGCTGACAACATTAACAAATATATGGGGTATAGGGCTCTTCTTAACTGTGGAATCAGTTATAGACATTTTTTGCATCATAACTGTAAATCATAAAACATGTTTGTAATTTTTTTTATAAATATATGTAACATACAAATGTAGCATGATATTTAAGTATAGATACATAACATCCAGCAAGAGAAAACTCACATGTCCAGGACTCCCAGCTTCAAAGTAGTACGGAAATAAACCTTGCCACTACATTGGTAATGACCAGAATATGTATAGCAACATAGCCACGGTCCTCTATATACGTGTTAGACAAATACTTGATTTTTGTTTTGCAAGAAACTGAAGTTCAGCTTTAATTTTTATAGTTTGAATAATTTATACATTTCTATTGTGTCTCATGTTGGAAAAGAAACAGGTTCTCTCCTTGACCTTCAATGTAAATATGTCTACTTTGAAAGAAAAGCCAAACGTTCCCTACCTGGGGCCTGGTATGACTACTTAGTTCTTTCACAAAAAATCTCACATTGCTTATTTATGAAAAGCCTATATGCCATGCCTTGAGCTGTGTAAAAAAACATTTTGGAAATTTAACCTTCTTTCCCCATGCATATAATGGATTACCTCTCTGTTTAGGTGTAGAGGAGGCAGGAAAAGACCATGTAGAGATGAAGTTATTTAAAAGTGATTCCACAAAAGATGGTGAAGTTGAAGTACTTAGGTGAGAGCTGCGCTGGATATTAATTTACACAATGAGTCTTTGTGGGAACAGTCAATGTTATTACTTTATCTTCAAGGGGAGATAAGGGCATGTACTATCCTGGAATAACAAGAAACTAAGATTGGAAGGAACTGCAGTAGGTCATCTAGTCCAGTCCCCTCCACTGATGCAGGACTAAATATTATCTAGGTCAGTGATACTCTGTGGTTCAGAGGCCAAATTAGTAATCAACATCACCCAAAAGAGCTACAATAGTGTGAATTTGTTGTTTCATTTAGTCTAGTACTATATAGCCATACTGAAAAAGTCTGATGGAAATATTTAGTGTGTCTATATAATTCTCACAGCAAAATGACTGACCAACTATTTTATCAGCTACAATTGGTTAATATAGTAAAAGCATCCTGATAGGTTAATAACTTTGATTACTAACTAAATTACACAGTGTCTTAATATCATGTGCTGCAAAGTGCACCAGGAGACACATTAAAGAGCCACTTGCGACTAGAGCGCTGCAGTTTGAGTATCACTGATCAAGATTGTCTCTGACAGGTGTTTGTCTGACCTGTTCTTAATAACCTCCACTGATGGAGATTTCTAGGCAATTTATACCTGTCCTTCCTATAGGTAGGAAGTTTTTCCTAATGTCCAATCGAAACCTCCCTTGCTGCAAGTTAAGCCCACTGCTTCTTGTCTTTTCTCAGTGGTTAAGGGGAACAATTTATCACCATCCTCTTTATAGCAATCTTTTACATACTTGAAAACTTTGTTCCCCCCTCCCCCAGCCCTCTCCAAACTAAACAAACCCAGTTTTTAAAAATCTTTCCTCATAAGTCAATAAGCACTGGAATGAATTGCTTATGGTGGTTGTGGACTCTCCATCATTGGAAATTTTTAAGAGCAGGTTTGATAAACATCTGTCAGGGATGGTCTAGATAATGCTTAGTCCTGGTCCTGCCACAAGTACAGGGAATGGGACTAGATGACTTCTTGAGGTCCCTTCCAATCCTATGATTCTATGCTTTCTAGACCTTTAATAAATTTTTGTTGCTCTCTTCTGGACTCTCCAATTTGTTCATGTTTTCCTAAGTGCGGTACCCAGAACTGCACCCAGTATTCCTGTTGAGGCCTTGTTACTGCTGGGTCAAGCAGAAGAGTTAATTCTCACATCTCACAACACTCACGCAAATATAACTCAGAATGATCACTCTTTTTTGCAAAGGTATTACACTGTTGACCCACATTTATTTTGCAATCCAGCATAACTCCCAGACCCTTTTCTGCAGTACTCCTTCCTAGGCAATCATTTCCCATGTTGTATGTGTGCCATTGATTATTCCTTCCTAACTGGAATACTTTGCATTTGTCCTTATTGAATTTCATCCTGTTTAATTCAGACCATTTCTCCAGTTTGTCAGAATTATTTTTGAATCTTAATCCACACCTCCAAAGCGCTTGCAACCACTCCCTTTCTGTAGCCTTCTTCCTGCCCTTATTCTACACATCATCCTTTTATTCCCAACCAGTGCAAGTTTAGCTTCTTTTTTATTCTACTATTGTAGTCACCCTTCTCCTTCAGATTCAACATTAAACTCTTCTTGAGTCAATTTGTTATTTCTGATTCTTCTCTATAAGAGAGGGTAGACATGGATAGAGGAGAGAAACAGCACATGTGCTGTTGTGTACTAGCCTGTCCATTTCTATAGTGTATGAAGACAATACGTTAAACTTTGCTACTGGGGCGGCGGAGGGGTTAACCATGGCAGCTCTGACATCAAAGGTGAGGTGGTTAATCTCAACACAGTCACTGAACTGTATCTTTAACATGATACATTCATCATTATTTATACTGCAGTAATCTCGGAGCTCAAGTCATGGACCAGGAAGATCCCACTGTGCTAGGCATCGTACACACACACACAACAAACAGACTGTCCCTACCCCAAGGAGCTTACAATCACAGAAACCAAGTCCCAGCCCTACCTAATGTTCTCAGTTGTGCAGATTAGTGTATTAACATCTCCAAGTTTAGTAATTAACTGAAAATACAGATCAACAGGAAATTCCAAGGCTCTGAAAAGGAATGTTGGCAGGACAGGTTTCTTCATCAAGGAAATTATAAGAGGTGCAATTGTTTTACAAAAATAGGTGGACTCAGAATGAAGCACTGACAAAGGAAATAATAGTTCTAGTAATAGACTCTCAGAGGTAATAAAGAAATCATTTCTCTTGCCAGGGTCGCAAGAGGAGCAGCCAGCTAGTACATGATAAATGGCGAAGTTGTTAAACACAGTGTATACAAGTCCATCATGAAGTGCAGGTTACACACCCAGACTTTTAGAAGAAATTAGCAGAAAATAAGTGAATCTTCAACTTCATTATATTCAAGGGAGATTCCTGAGGGTTGTACAATCCATATATAGAACTCCAATATTGAATACACAGCATCAAGAAATTAGCAGGTAATTTGGCATTAGTTGAGGGGAGATTTACAGAAATCGTTTGAAGGGAATGTGGCAGCAGCAAGAGATAAGCAGGATTTTATATGAGCAGATGGATACAGAAAGGCAATATAGTATTAGAAGTACCCGAGACACCCATCCGGAATAGTGTGTGCAGGAGGGACCATCCTAACACAAGGGAATATATTAATGCTTTGAATGCAGGGCACAAGGGATCCTTCCTGGCTGGTGGAGAGATCTGGACCATCCCTGTGTTTTAGTGCACTATGTCCTAGTAATCCAAGCTCAGTGAAGAGCCAAGGAAAACAGAAAAATCAAACCCCGTTTGATGTAATTTAACTTCAAATGGAACAACTGGGCACATAAACTTCGTTTCATTAGGAGTGAATCAGAGCATGTGGATTCATCCCTGCCATTTAGATTTAGAATCTCTAGCAGCTGAGTAGGGGTCATTGCATCAGAGCACATTTGAGTAGCGGGCTCACAGTTGTTCTGGATGGAACTGTCGGAGATGATGTATTGGTAGCAATCAGTGTAGAATCACAGTGGGAATCAGCCCAATAGTTCACTTTAACCACATTTCAGTTAGTCACCAACCCTGTGTGAAATCACTTTGAGAAAAAGGGGCGTGCATTTCCTGATACGATCCAGAGTAGGTGGAAATTAGCTTTTCCATTCCAAATGGAGCCGAGAAAAGAAGGGAGGATGTAGGGCATTTAACACCCAGAAATGCAACTTGAGAAAGTGAATACACACCGCCTGAAAAAAATGTTTGTGCCATTTTCCATTTCTAGTTCCTGACGCAAACCAGACAGCCTTCTCTCCTGGAAAGAGAGAAATGCTTTGATGAGAGAGCTAAAACTGCTTTAAATTGTTACTAGTAGAGACTGAATCACCTTGTTCTTTCAGCACCTGCTATACGAATATAACTCTTATACACAATTGTAAGTGAACAATCCTACTGGGTACTAAGTGATGAAATTCCTTTATCAATGTCATCATCACTTAACGCCTAACATGGTTGTTAATTTACCATTGGCTGTAAGATCTGCATTAGGTGCTTGTGTCTAATCTGGTTCAGTGCTCTGGATAAGGAAAGGCTTGCAAGCCCCCATTTTCTCTAAAAGTGAATCATAAAATGTGTATGTCTACAATAGAGAAAGTGTAGATACAGTCAAATAACCAATGTTCTACCCTCTGTAAATCAAAGTTCCACAGTTTGCCTGTTGAACACTTAGAACACAACTTGTGATACTGTAACAGATTGCCAGGCCATCTTAGTCCTGTATCCTGCCTCTAGAAATAGCTCATCCCTTGGGTTTTGGGAAAAAAACTCCCCACTTGCTCCATATACCAACCCCATTAATCTGTTTATTCAGCAAGAACATGTACCATGAAGTAAATAAAATAAATAATAATAAATAAAACAAAAAGCTTCCAGGAATCCCAAGAGCATCAAAATGATGCTATATTGACACTGGCTGCTGGCATGAGTTAGTATACAACTGTAGATATTTAGTAACAATGCTCCAGAAACAAATGGACCTGATCTGAGTTGATGGATGAGAAGTCCCAAATTTGTAACAGCTGATCATCACACACACACACCTCACAAGTTCATAAAAAACTCAACAGCTCTCATGTAATTCAACAGTTCTTATTCTTGCTTGTGCATTTAGAAATGAATTAGGAGAAAATATCAAAAAATGGAAGAGATGTATTCAAACGCCAACTACTAAACACACTGCATTGCCCATGTTAATAGCTTCCTACCTGCCAATCACCCTGCCATTCAGAATGGCAACTGCTTAGCTTAGAATTTGGTAGCAGAAGTTTTACATACCTAAAAAAGCTTTGAAATAATTGACTGACTTCCAGAAGTCCTCTCATTGTCTCTGGATTCCTAGCCAGAACATCAGCCTGGTGTTCAGCAACAGATAACTGCATACAGTAACCATGCAAACACCAGCACATGATTCACTGAAAAGTTATCACAGAATAGGTCCCAGGGAAAATGACCTTTGCATAACGTGTGACCATCCTTCTGAAAGGGAAGAACAAAGCCATCTCTTGCTCAGAACGGTACTTAAAAGGTCATATTTAGTTGTTTCCCCAACTAAATAAAGAGTTAGTTTAGGTGCAGTCTACTTTTTTTAGCTTGGTTTGTTTAGCTATGCTTCAGTGCATAGCCTTCTGGCCTGTCACATGTAACCTAAGGAAAAATGCAGAGGAGCATCATTGTGAAGGCTGCAGTGTTGAATGAGGAAAAGTCCTTCTACTTGCTTTCTGTAGTAAGGACATTTCACACCTTTGGGGGTTTGATGCCTTAAGCTGTAGTTTTCTCTCTTTCATGCCAATTCCCTCCTCCACCTACCTTTGAACCCTCTCCAGAAATAAAAGCTTTAAAGAAGAACATCTATATATGACCTCAGTAATAAAAAACTTATCCACAAACAAAAATAGTTTAGCTGAAAGCATGTCTGGTGTCCAGCTAACACCGTTCGACCCCCAAAAAACCACACACTGGCACAAATCTCAGATAAAAATGTAACAAATCTGGAGATCAATGGTTAAAGAATGCAGCAAGTTCCCCACTGTCATCTAATGATCCTTTACCATTCACTTCTAGCACCTCATCCAGTTTGCACCACCGATGCAACGGGGTCCCTTGTTTTGTTCTGTATTGGAAGTGTGCTGCTGGAGGTATACTGCTGACCTGAATATATTGCTTATTAAATACACAGTAGACATTTTAAAAGGAGCATAGTTCCAGGGGGCATTAAGGTATGCCAGAGTTCTGTAAGTTCTAGTGTGAAGTGTGGAAGCAAGTATATGTATGACTAGAAATGGGACAAATAATATATCTGGGGTTATAAAATGTGTGGACTATATGGTGGCGTAGGGCATGTGGCACTAGGCCTTCCATGTATGTATTTTAATGACATTTTTTCACAGATATCAGGTTTTGGTAGTAATTCATGTTGCAACATGTTAGTGGATTGCCATGGCTCCCTGGAATCCGAAATGCCTGTATCATCTCCAAGGCTGTACATTCAGTGTCTCCAGGACGCATGTTTGTCTGGTTCTCCAGAGTAAGCTCTTCAGACCCCATTAACAGAGCACCTGAACCACCGACCCAACGTATAAAAGACATCTTGTCCCAGTCCAAGACAAATCAGGGAAGCTGTACCACAAGGGAGACAGGTTAAGTTTCTTAGGGCTTTTATGATTCATCGAACAATGGAATTGCTGAACAGACATGGAGTTGAGGCACAGGATAGAGAAGGCTGTACCAAATGTGACTATTGACAACACTGGCAATGATGCTGCACACTCCTTGGGGATTAGTAAAGAAAGCTTTTCTAGTTCTGTGCGCACATACACATACAATGGGGGCACAGAGAATATCCATCAGTGAGTCACAAGGCTGCATTATAGGACATGAGCATGGATGTTGAAGTTGTATATAGGTAGCACTTGTGATGGGAATAACTATGGCCAAGAAGGGAAAGTATCAAGGGAATTCCACAGGGATTACTGGTCTGCATTTTCTAAACCATAACACCATATCCTGAACATAGCCCCCTGCTGTAAACTCATTTGCTGCTGACTCAATACAAGAAACTGTAGTTAATGAAAACCATGACTTCAGAAGCACTATCAGGTACTGATGACCTCTTTCATATGGAAGGGAAAAGGCTAACCAAAGAGCAGGGCTGCTTTGCTATGCTACGGTAACGGACTATAAATACAGAAATAAGAAGTGACTGCAGTCATTATGAGTCACACTGCTCTTATGCTTAAGAGGAAGGAGATAGAGGCAGAAGCAAACAAGACCAGTGCGTCAGAAATGCTGTTGCAGAAGAAATATAATCCAAAACCAGGGCATCTTAAATGGTCAGTGTTTCCTGTTTTACACGCAAGATTAGACAAAGAAGCAACAAACACAGAATTGCCATACTTGGATGCACTTCTTCCACTCAGGGAACTATAGATACGGCTAGTGGCTTATCAGACAAAACTAAGGCATCAGCACTGGGTGTCATTCAAGAAACAAGTAAACAGCATCCTTGGGAAGCCAAATTCTGCAGTGGGGCACTAGAATCTTAGATTCCATCCTCACCAAATAAATTAACTCCTTCACCTCAGGAACCTGCCAATGGTCCGCAGCACAACTGCCACCGCTGGCACTTGGAACCATTCAAACGAAAGGATTCTTGTCATTAAAATAAATTACAATGGAAACTGCAGTGATGACAGTGTTAGAGCCTGGATGGGCTCAGTTACCTTTACTGATTCTTCCAACCTGGTGCATGGTTCAGGGTACTATTTATAACACAAAAAAGCCACACAGGCACTGGTATTGCTCGAGTATAGACTCTATGTGAGGTGTGCTTATGTAAAGTAACACCAAGTGACAATTTCCGGATTAGTATAATATTTTTCAAGTACCATAATGAACACATTTCAATAACTTAAGCAACTGAAAATTTGGACAGGTTCAGAGATCACAGAACAAAATAATAGTTTTCATAATACCAGAGGCTGATTCTATGTATAATGTGTGAAGAGACATCAAATCCACAAGGGGAGAGAGTAATAATTCATGAGGGCCTTCTTTACATAAAATGGACTTTTTTCAGCAAACTAAGTTTTGATTTAACACAGCCTTGACACAGAGAAGCTTATATGATGTCACCCACGAAAATACTCAGTAACTTTTATAGTATTATGCATCTTTGAAGTAAATATTAGCTAATGAATCCTCATAATACAGTTATGAGGCAGTTAAATATTATCCACATTTTATGGAGGCACAGAAAGTGGATGCTAACTCAGGCATGCCAGGCTCCCAGCTCAATTCTCAGGAATTCCATGCTGCACAGAAGCAGATGAGTCTGACAGGCCCCTTGATAGGCACAGGTGATTAAAAAAAAATATCCCATTTTGACAGTAATTTGCACAAAAAAATAAACACAATCAGTCAATAAGCCCCACATCATCTAACTAGCTATTCATGCACAAACAAGGTCATTCTCCTTAACCCTCCCATATTCTCTGATTCACCTACCACAAATACCTGTGGCCACAGAGAGCGTAAGCCCTTCCCATCCTGAACCTAATCAGACGAGACCAACTGGAAGTCTCATTCATTCTCAATATCATCCAATGCAGAAGCACCTGCAGAACAGGGTGGCGAGTTCTGTGGTACTGGAGGAAGTTGGAAGTCTGGAGATCAGAGTCTCAGTAATGAGAGAGGCTTGGATATCCAGAAAGAGTGGGGAGTCTGGTTCATTCATTACACGCAGATCCTTAGTGTAGCAGAATTCTTGTGGTACCGTGTAGGGCAGGCCTGCACAACATGCGGCCCGGGGGCCACATGCGGCCCGCATGGGCTCACTGTGCAGCCCGCAGGGGGTGAGTAGGGGTGGGGCAAGCCAAGCAGTAGGGTGGGGGGAAGCAGATGCGGGCGGGATGGGGGCGGGGTGAGGGCGGGGCTTTTCGGCCCACAGCTGGGTTTTTTTGCAGTAATATGGCCCTCGCTGCTTTCCGAGTTGTGCAGGCCTGGTGTAGGGGATCAGTACTGATGCAGGAGTCAAGGATGCAGCAGTCAAAGCTAATATTACTGTAATGAGGGATGTACAGATGCAGGCACCAACGGTGTCTGGTACTGCTGTGTGCTTAGTAGAGCCCTGCAAATCTGCGGATATCCATGTTATATCCGTGGATATGGGCATCTGCAGACCATTTTTGCAATCAGTTGTTGACACAAAATTTCTAGAGCCCTGCAAATCTGCAGATATCCGCTTTATATCCACTGACCATTTTTGTGGATCACGAATCAGATGTGGATACAAATTCTGTATCTATGTAAAGCTCTCATGCCTATGTTTGCCTATGTTTATCCCTGGTAGAAGGTGCTGAGGCCCTGTTGGAGCTGTTAGTTTTGGGACTTTCTGGCCCTGCCAGTACTGGAGAAAGAGTCATTTGACTCAATAGTACCGAGCCAAGAGGTTGAAGCTCCAGAGACCATAATTATCACAGGGGAGCTGGGCTTTTTCGGTGCTGGCTTCTTAGGATGAGTCTACACGCTCTTTTTGAAAGAATTCTCTGAAGCCTCTAAGGTCTTCCCTTTCTTAGGTGAAGCCTCCTCCAAGATTGAAGGGGTGTATATATGTCGAGACAGAGGCACGGGGTGTGGGGGGCCCTCCTGACCTGACTTAGAAGCTGGTCAAAGGAAGCATTCCATCAATAGTCTTGAGTTTCATATTCCTGTTTTTCCCTGCCCTGGATTTGAAGGCCAGGCAGAAGTGGCACTTTTGGGAGGCATAGGACTTCCACAAAGCAACAGACACACTTGGAGTGGCCACTGGTGGTACGTATAACTTCCAGGCAGGAAAGGTAGTGTTTAAAATCTGTGAGCCAGGCATGCCTGGTCACAAAAATAAGACTCCCTGAGCGGAAAAAGGAACAAAAAAATTCTCACACTACTTACCTCTAACTATAACTATCACTAACAACTACATGATCCTAATGAACAACTATAGAAATGCAGAATACAAGATAGTGAGGCACACTCAAGGTGGACATGTTAAGGCTCCATCTCAGGCAGAGGTTGAGAAGGAATTGAAGGCAGTTTGCCCTCTGCACTCCTATATAGCCTTGGTGGCCAATATGAAGAGACATAGGGAACATATGCAGGCCAAACGGACACTAAAGGAAAATCTCTGATCAAGGTTCTGAGAGGTGCATGTGCACCTGATGTAGGAGCACCCATAGGGACACTACTCAAAAGAAGCTTTGTTCCTACTGCTAAAAACAAAATTATTTTGTTTTAAGAAGGCTAATTACAGTTTATCACTGGTCAGACTTCCGAAAGTTGGAACCCCAGTGTCCAAATTCAGCTGGACCTGCAGAATACTTTAGTTCTGGGCCCAGACTATGAGCGGAAGAATTACACTCTAGGATAAATAAATGCATGAGGCCTGACCCCTGATAGAGTGCATTCAGAGGCCAGAAATGGGAGAGAGGTGAAGCTAGCCCTATAACGATGACATTAGTCAAATCGATTTTTAAAATTCACAAGGTTCATCTGTTTTGGTATTTACATGGAGAATTAGTAAAAGGCAACTAACACTATACATGTTAACATGACTATTAACCACTGACTGAAGCTGTGAATGTAAACACAATTACGTGGCCATGCAATTCAGCACGTAATCTGCTTATTCTCTGATTTTGTAGCCTGTCTGAATTCCAGATTTTAATCCTTCCTTTAAAGGGGAAAAAAATTCTCCTCCCAATGTTTCCAAGGTGTGCTACAGCTAGATGACAGCATGGACAATGAAGAATCCAAATACCAATGTCCTCACAAATTGGAAGTGATTTCTGCTTTTGTACAAAGTGGAACGGAGGGGGAGCACGCAGAGAAGGGGAGATTTCTCTTTTCCTCAGTACCAAAAGTATTAACTGCCTTCCGAATGTCAAATTACAAAGATTTTCCCACTCCTTCTTGGGAGCCAAAAGCAACAGTGTCTGTTACCTAGCTGTTAAGAATCAGAGGGGTAGCCATGTTAGTCTGGAATTGCAGAAGTGACAAAGAGTCCTGTGGCACCTTAAAGACTAACTAAAATTTTAGAGCATAAGCTTTCGTGGGTTAATACCCACTTCATCGGATACCTAGCTGTTGAAACTTCTAGAATGAGCTATGCATTTTCAAGAAAAACAGCTTCAGAACACTGAACATGGATAATTCTAGGGCAGTATCACATGCATTTTACTTAATATGTAAATAAGTACAAGGAAGAGATTGTGCTTTTGTATCTCTTCAAATCACTAGAACCTAATTTGTTTTTAAATATACTTA
This sequence comes from Dermatemys mawii, assembly GCA_007922305.1. Lineage (NCBI taxonomy): Eukaryota > Metazoa > Chordata > Testudines > Dermatemydidae > Dermatemys > Dermatemys mawii. The sequence goes on from ML677377.1 coordinate 33,423,039, forward strand.
ATTCTGTTGAGAACTTCCAGTCTGCTGTGTGGGAACGTTGCAGAAACAAGGAGAAAGTGTTGTAGAATTTAGGTCCAGCTTGCCAAGAGGATGAAGCATTGATTGAAATAACCACTTTGACTGAAGGAAACAAAAACATCGATGCCCCCCAGGTGAAAGTAACAAAAATATGGTTAAAGTGCTGGACACAGTGCACATTCCAGAAGAAACAACATCTTTACTTTTTTTTCAGTTCTCTTTATTGGCACTTATTTGGAAAACCAGCATAAATATTTAACAGAGAAGAGACATGTTGACCCACACACAATATAACTACTGTAATTACCTTTCTCTTCATGCATCTTTTAAAAGGGATGGCAATCAGATATTGAGGCCCATTCATGAAAAATGAGATAAGCAAGATAAAAATCTATAATTTTGCCCTTATCACAGAAGAATGAATGCACGTTAAGTCTTTGGCATATGGCTGAGATTATAAAATAAAGCCATGCTGTATTAAAGCAAGCAAGCAGATGTTTTACACAATTTTGTCTGTCTGCCATTGGGAAACGGAAGTACAAGTCTCAACACTTAATGAAAACTGATCTGTGGAGTAAGGAAGCCCAGCTGACAGTTGCAATAATTTAGATAAACATGGAGAGTCAACAGTAAACCATGTTCACAGTGTTTGAACTAAGAGTGAGACCACCACCTAGATCCAACATCGCCGTATTATACAGGAGAAAGAAGTCCTTAGTCCTAACTCATCCCAGGTTCTTCACATCTTCTGTTTCTTAACCTTGTATGCTGCTGCACTGTCAAAGTTCCGTCTCTGTGAAATAGCCATATGACAGGGTAGAGAACTACCACCATATCATATTTTAGGAAAGGCTCACTACATTCAGTGCCCACCTTTAGCCCTACATTACAGTTTTACTGTTTGGGAAGGAAAAGCTTTGTTTCATTATTAAGCTCTTGGGGGCTGGAAGACTCTTCCTTCTGTCTTAGGAGTCTTCTAGGTTTGCTATCATGGTGCTTCTGGACATACTAGCTTCTTTCAAATCCATTATAGGAATTCTCCAACGTCTCTATATTGATCGATTCTATACTTGTAATCAATATTTTTTTAACTTTACAACATCAGAAATCTCTTTATGCTATGATACTAAGGAAGTGGAGGCTGCTTCTACTGGGTTGCTATTACTATACAGAAGAGATTAAAACACAGTATGTGGTCATGTAGCAGAGTTAAATGTTCATGGATTATCACTTCAGTCTGGACATACTCACTCAGGGTCCCTCCTTAAGGCTTCATTTCTCTTCAACTAAAACCAATTGTTAAGACTCTACTGCCTCTAATTTTCTTATTTCAACATTTCATGCACTGTCCCAACACACTATTAAAGTTCCTTCTGTGGGAACACAGTGCTAGGAGAATGCCCATCATTCTATATAGTCACGGGGGGGGGGGGGGGGGAGAGAGCGGGGGAGGGAGAGAGGGAGAGAGAAAGAGAGGAGGGAGAAAAGGAAGATTGTGATTTTGGCAGGCAATTTTTCACATGTTAAGTCTGTGTTTAGTCACAACAGCAATTATGATTACAAATAAAATGTAACATATGGACAATTCATTCATTCTGGTTCTTTTCATCCAGTCAGAACATAACATTGATTAACAGCCAAACAAATTAGGACTTAGGCACCAATTATATTTTGATACCCACACATTTACATTTTAAAACAGCAAATGAAATGCTCAAAGCTTGTGGAGTAAAATTAATATTAATAAAATGATCAGTTGATTAGCTTGATAAAAAATGACAAAATCCAATAAAGGCTATCTGCTACCTAGATCAGCACCATTACAAACTAGTGACAACTGAAAAGATGTAGTTTAAAATGCCTTGTTTCCCCTTGTAGAATAATGTATGTATTTGCAATTTATTATGCCAGTCAAGAAGATCTATTGTAAGTCAAAACATGTATGCAGATATTTGCATATTAAAGAGAATGTTTGGAGTTTAAACACTAACTGTATTTAGTAAATGTCATACAAATCACTATAAACTTCCTCAAGGAACTATTATGGAAGTTTTCTAGAAATAAAGACATTTCTGGAAGTTCCTATGAGGAACAGGATCAGATAAGAAACTCAGTCACACATTGTAGAATGTTGTCGTCTTGCTCTCCAGTTTGGCCGTTTGCCCTCCAGCAGAGGAGTAATAGTCTCAATCTGTGGGTAATTTAGCTGAAAAATCTATGGGCTTAAATTGAGATCTGGAATTGGAAAGTGAGGCTGGAGAATCTCTGGTGGTGACAACTTCAGCTGGTGAATCACAGGAAGAGCCAGCACTGCTTTGATTGCCATCAAGACTCCCTGAAGTCAGACTGAAAAAAAGGGGAATGTAACAGGAGGATATGGAAAATACAAGAGCAGCATTTTGGGGGCAATGCATTATATATATAAAATGTGTGTGTGTGTTTGAAGCTAGTTGTTTCACACACAACTGTCTTTTAGAAAGTGACCTAACTATAAGCTCTCATTTTACCTGTCTGCCACTGAATAGGGTTTCATGGAGCTTACTGCAGATTGAATTCCAGGAAGGAATTTTACATTACATTAAACAGATCCTCTGGAAAAATAACTGAAATACTGATTGCTTTAAGATATTAGGAACAGGTATATTGCTAATGCAAAGCAGTCTAATTTCCTCAAAGCAATCACCTGCAATTAACCAAAATGAGATATTCTAATTCTTACTAAATTTCAGATGTTTAAAATTCTAGTTTTAATTAGCTATTAAGTCGCTTTAAAAGTGAATATTAGTCATCTTCAAAAACAATTTAATATACAAATACAAAAAAGGCTACAATAATTTTGTTCTCCAGCCAAACCATAATATTTTATCAAGTAGTTAATTCATTCAGCTGACTCAGAGAATTGCTCATACATTAGAAATGGTCAGGCAGTGGAACATATACAAATAAAGAAATGACAAAGTTTGCAACTAATCATTCAGCCAACTCTGTATCTTCTGTTACAGGAATTCTCAAACTTGGTGCCCTGACAGCACCACAACTGCCAGCAGCTCAGTGGCAATGGCAACTTATACCTCACAATATGTGGTATTAGTAAGGCCATACTTAACTTGCAATATTGCGGAAATTGCAGATTCCACAATATTAGGCAATTTTGACACTGGATTTCAGTCCCAGGCGACCCACAGGGCACCCCTTGGTGGCTGAGAGCAAAAAATCATGGAAAAGTAATAATGGAGTTTACTACTGTAAATAATACGGTCCATTATTATTTTCCCTCAATTTTCTATGGCTTGTTCGCAACTCAGCCACAATTTTTTGACAATCATCCCACAATTCAAGAAGGTGCTTAGGAATTAGGAAAAACAGTGCATTAAAACATATCTACTGATTACATGTTTTACAGTATATATATCATAGCAAAATTATAACTACGTAGGGTTATTACTACTATTATTTTCTTCTCTAAAAGAACATTCAAAACAAAAAACCTTCACTCTTTACTTTAAACCAGATGGTCAGTACAATTTGCTGCATAATTCATTTTCTCTATCTTAAAGTCACAGTTCACATGCAGAGAGATCAGACTAGCATTCACCATCCGTAACTAAGAGCAACAGAGTATAAAAAAGTGACCATTTGCATTAATATGTAAAATTAAAAGGCAAATGATCTTAAGATCTGAAGCTATTTGCTCCAAAATAGCCAATCATTGGGGGTCTAGTCTCAAAACAGGCTTAACCCCCATAAATGCTAAGCATATCAATAAGAGAACAGAAGTCATTTATATATTTTTGAAGTCCTTAAATTATAGGCACTGGTACCCAAATATCCAGTTTGCAATACTCACATGGATATTCTGCAAAAATCCAAGGCTTATTATATATAAAACTGTTTGACTTCAAGCATGCCCACCCATGCCTGATATCTAGAAAAAGAGACTGAAAACATCTGAGCAGTTTCTGATTACGTTACAAGGCACACTAATGCTTACCATGCACCAAGGTCTGTCAGACGTGAAACTTCAGGAGAAAGCATGCTAGGAGTTCCTTGAAAAAATCTCTTTGGCTCATCTTCAGTATCCATTTCACCTTTAACAAAACCAGGAAATTAGACTCATATTATGCCCTAATAGCTTAAATTCAACTCTGTCCAAATTTAGAAGGATCATTAGCGTAGCTACTTTAGATAAACTTCTATATTAGATCTGATGTAGATGAACCTAATAGATTGTGAAACATTTATACACGTTCTTAATATCCAGATATTCCCCCCTCCTCTAAAATACATATTAATTTGAATTTTCCAAATACACCTCAAGAATGGGTGGGACACACATGCTTTATTATGCCACAGTAAAGATATTAACCTAAATATAATGAAACACTAACCTCAAAGGATAACATTAGCAAAGAGACACAGACAATGGAGGCTAGGAGAAGCAAGTGTAGGTGTAAAGATTGAGGCACACCTTCCAAAACAAGCAATTTCTAAATAAAATTACAAGATGAGGTGGCTATGCTTTTTTGGGGCAGCTGGATGTTGAATTTTGAGGCCTGTAGTGAATCAGTATGCAGAGGTTTATATACCTATAACAGGTCTCAATAAAGAACTAGATAAGCGAATGAAGGATAGTTCCATCAATGGCTATTAGCCAGGATGTGCAGGGATGCAAAACAATGCTCTAAAGTTTCCCTAGCCTCTGTTTGCCAGAAGCTGGGAATGGCCTACATTGGATCACTTGATGATTACCTATTCTGTTCATTTCCTCTGAAGCACCTGGCATTGGGAAGACAGGATACTGGGCTAGATGGACCACTGAACTGACCCAATATGGCCATTCTTATGCTCAACTCCTGTATGGTTACCAAGAAAACTGTATGCTTGTGATTTTAACTCTACAGCATCTCTGTGCTTCAATCAGCTGGACCTTTCCACAAATGAATGGAAGTGTACCAAGAATTCCTTAATATCATATTAGAGGTTCCATTGGTTCTTTACCAAATGTGTAATCTTGCATCAGTAGATGGGTAGTAGGCCAGAGTGACCATTTTAATTATAGATTTATTGTATAGTTAATTTTTCCAACTACAGGTGTGTCACGTCTTGCGCGAGGGTTCCATTCTGCGGTTACCGCGTAAAGTGGAAACCACGTATAGCCAAAACCCATTGACTTCAATGGGAGGAAAATTGAGCCCCTTGCAGGAAGTTAAAATTTTTTTTTCTCCTTTCTTTTTTTGTTTTTGCGAACCGCGTAAAGTGGAAATCGCGTAAGTTGAATCAGCGTAAGACGTGACATGCCTGTATTGTACTTCAACAGCCATTTCTTTACAGCATACCTTTTGCTAAACTCAATTGTTTCCTAGCAAGTATCAGTCCAAAAACAGGACTATCAAGAAAGCTATACGGACTATTTAAAAGTTAACAATTAGAAACACATTCTGTACCTTTTCTTTTCATTGGCCCAAGAACACTTGGGCGAATGCAGTGAATAGGACTCTGACTTCTTCTGCTGAAAGAGTATAAACAGTATATTGGTCTTGATACATGATAGCTGGCATAAACAGCACAGAAAACAACTACAAGTGAGGAGCAGCCATGTCCAGTGCAAGTTGCTCTGTTTAAGGGCAAACACCAACATAAAAAGCAGCAGACAATAAGAGGGGATAGCCTCACCAAAAAATCTTTTAAAAAGCAAACACAAGACATGACTGACCCTTAAAAATTTAACCACAGAATATTATGCCAGAAAGCCTGGTTCACATACTGGCTTCAAAAAGCATTCCCAACATTTCCTCTAATAGTCATCTATATGATCAAGTAAGTTTTCTACAATGTACTTTTAGTGCTTGCATCCAACTCGAACCCATGAGCACACAAACCTGATCAGGTTCTCCAGGTTCTATAAAGGTGGGTCTCTGAGTAATCCAAAGTAAGCCACCCCTCTAAACACAAACGTAGCAGGGTGCTGTCCTTTGTGACTCTGTAGATTAGTAGCAGGACTAGTTAGTTTCACCATCTGTTTGTATTATGTTGCAGGACAAAACACTGAGCACCAAAATATTTGGTCTTGCACAGACTGATGAGGACTGTGAATGACCCAGGAATTTCAGGACAGGCAGGCAGCCCTGGCCACTGGTAAAAAAAATAAAAATATCCAAGGTCCCTGTAGTAACAGTAATTTCTGCCAGAAATACCAGGTCACTTACACAACAGATTTGGCAGTTAAGTCCCTTTTCACTTGCACTCCGAACCCACACCCTCCAAAGCCCCAACAGTGTCTTCCAGCAGCCTGGCCACTCACAAAAGTTATCCTATTTCTGGCAACATTAAATTAAAGCGGGAGAAAGACAGTAATAATAAGCCTCTCTGACAGGCAACCCATAACACCACAGGGCCATGATCTCTAATTGAGCCCTACAGATGCTATTATAATTTAAAAACTTAAATGTTTCCTCTTAATACTTTTTACTAATCTACACAGGCTGGTATTGTCCCAGTTTCAAAACCTGGGAATACACTCATCATCTTTTGATAGAAGTTCATTCTACTCTGTATGTGATTATGTGCTAAACAAAACCCATTGAAAAATTTGACACAGGCTGCATTGTAACCCAGCTTCCTAATGTCAGGAATATATATTTCAGTACTTTATAAACTCTAGAATTTAAGTTGTTCGGATTTACTATGTGAGTTGGAGATCTGAGTCACCAAAAACATGGTTTAGATTTACTATGTATAAGTTAAGTCCTGATATTTCAGATGCCTCAAGCGAACAATCCACATTAACAGTATGCAGAGTGAGTTTTATGGACTTATACGTACTTTAAGAATCGTCTTGTTGGACTGGGGCTAGGGCTTGGAGGTAATCCACTGCTACTCACCAAACTTTGCAAAGATGGCGAGAAACATTGCTGAAAACAAAATATATTGCAATATTTAAATATAAACATCATGCTTCATTCCTATTACATCAAACTAATCAAAATTCTTGACATACAGAGAACTAGAGGGACTTGAGGAACACAACTAGGGCCTTAAGGGAATTTTACCATTTTAAACCAAGCACCTCATCATTTATTTAAAATGACTACCTGATCTATTTGACTGGGAATGTATCACTTCTGGTTAAGTTTTGAAGAAAGTTCTATTTCCCATGGACATACAGAGTGCATGCATTATTATATTATATTGATCAGAATGTATTATATTGATCAGAATATGCATATCTCTCTTTATCTTGGAACAAACCAACTGATTTAGTTCCTAAAAAACCACAACTTTCCTCCCAAAGAAAGGCAGATAAAGAATATGGCTTTTATTTATCACCAATGTACCAACAATTTATCAATAAATATACCTATTTGGTACTGACATTTATGAGATGTTCTGTAGATAAATTCATGGGATGTGTAACTGTTAGCTTGCCTTTTTAATATTTTAGTTCTCTGTCTGCAGTGACTGCCCACACAGAAGTCAAGGATATGGGAAGTTTCATTCCTCGCTAATGTTAGTGCTAAACAAAAATCTAACTGGCAGTACTCATGAAGGAAGACCTCTACCACTTCGTTTTTCTTACCTTCCCTATTCCTCTGGTGGGTGAAGGACCTGGAGAAACTGGGACAAAGTCTATTTGCTTGGGAGAGGATGATTTCTCAAAATCATTGTCACTCTATAAGTATAACAGATCATGTAATTACAGCCAATTGCTTTAATGCAATATTTCATGGGCCAGGCTATACATTACATATTATACAAAGCATTGCTTTGTTGTGGAATGGAACCACATAATTCAAGTCACCCGCACAAACGGCTATATGTAAGAATTTGTTACTATTACTATGTAGAAGAAATTTCATATTTTTGACGAAACAAAATAAAGTTAAGCATTATGTGCTGATATTAAAGTATCTATAAAACAGAAAGATATAGACATGAACAGAACTACCTTTTGACACTTCAGGAAAAACTATGTCTCAATAGCTGTGGTGACAGCCACGTGTCATTGAGCTACTGGTGATTTCATACCTTATTAGTACAAAACTTGTTATAAGACAGCAATAAAAAGTGTGTTACTAGACAAACAATTTGATGCTAAACAGCAAGCCTAATCTGTTTGATTTTCCTCTAAAAAAATTAATATACTATGGACAACAAAATGCAGCAATATGAGATGTTAGAACACTGAAGATACAAACTAAAATCTAAAGCATAAACACGTTACCAGGCTCAAGCTTTCCTCCCATGACTGGCTGATCTGCATTGCTGTTTGCACTTCCCTGTAAAGAAGAAAAAAAAAATCCATTGTCACTGGCCCAGAGACACAGAGTTTAGGTATTCTGATTTGCATACCAGCACTCACCGTTCATGTACTGTTTCTCTGTTCATCAGATCCATTCCTTCTTCCTGAAAAATATTAATATAATAGAGAAACAGTTAAGAGTAGTTTTACAGAGCTTTCTTTTGCTAAAAGGAGTCAGACAAACTCTTCCTCTTCAGGTCACAATTTGGATGGGAGTCTCACCTCATTCCATATCCATTAGCATACCCAGTGAGGGTGCAACTTGTGCAGAACAGAGCATTTTATTGATGCTTAATACATTGTTCCACATTGTGGAATTTTTTGTTTCTTCTAAAAACCTAAGAAATTCTACAAAAAAATTTGTTAAAATGTATTAAGATAGCAAAACAAAGCATTTTTCTTAAAGAAAAAGAAATTGCATGCACAAACTTAATTCACTCCTTGTATATATACATTACAATACTGTTTTTAAATGCACAAGCATGTACCATTCCTCAGAACTCATTCATAGATTGGACAGTGTGTAGTGAAACATGATAGGGAGCCACTTATTGAACAGAGGAGGAATAAATATAGGTAGATGATTCATCAACTGCTCACTGGCATCCTAGGCAATGAATGATGCAGTGTAATCAAAGACGATAAAGTTTTTTTTTTTTAAAGGCAAATGGACACTAGGTGTCTAACACCCATGAATGCCTTTGTCAATCTCCTCCTATCATAATACGTGTTTTCAAGGAGTGCAACCTTAACTCTGACATATCCTGATTTAACTTTAACCTTCAGTGATTCGCAAACTATTTTAATGGAGTTTTTATATGGAATAATTACTATGACTATGCAACAATGTAAGCCACAAATTCCCAAAAATCTGAAACAATTACTATACTACCTTATAGCTTGACATTTTAACAGAAATACAGTGTCAAATATGAACATAGATTGTGCCCTCCCTGCACCTCCCTTCCATCCCATTTGTGTGTACATACTAACAATAGTCCTTTCCTATACAGATGCTCCCCAACTTATAGAAATCTTAGTTACAGAAATCCGCATTTATGGAGAAAGCTTCGTAAGCTAAAAATAGGAGAGGTTTTCTTTTTCACGTAATGGTCGGAGATACGTCTCCGACATACACAAATTCTGACTTATGGAAGGAGTTCCAGAACGGAATGCTTGTGTAAATCAGGGAGCATCTGTGTTAAGAATAAAAGGAACTTTCTGATGACTTCTTGTCCTTGTTAAAGCTAGTAAATGAATAAATTACACAATAAAAACAAAAGAAGGACTGCATTTCTTCAGGATTACTATGTGCCTCAAGTGTTTGAGGAGAACAAGTACCTTCAACCACTTGTGCAACATGTACCTTGGAAATATAATGCCTGAAGAGTTAAATAGCTTTTACAAAATGAGAAAAATAAAAACTACAAGATTTACAAGCATTTGGAAATCATGTGTTTTCCAAAATGAGACTTTAA